>JAVTVY010052952.1:0-264886 GCA_036873755.1 Hanleya hanleyi | reverse complement strand
AACAAAAAGGAAACAACTAAATTATTTAACACAGGTGGTTCTCATAACTAAGATTCCTCCTATCATATTTTTCACAGATGCGTGATGATGGCCCCCCATGGAGATGTTGGGAGTGTCCCATATGCCGCAGACGTTTTCATGCTTGTCGACAACTACAGAGGCATAAAACAGATGCACATGGACCCATCGTCCAGTGTAGTGAATGTGCACATGCGGTTCCTGCATCCAGCATGTACATGCTTAAAAAGCATGTTGACAAGTATCATGCCAGGTTACAGGTGGCCACTGAACACCGACCACATCGGGGATACCCTCCACACAGCCCTGAAAGATGCCACCAATCCAGTAGTTGGGAGGAAATGCCAACTGTCAAGCCGGCGGCCCGACCAAGATCAGTGGTGAGTCTAGATGTGCCCCGGGTCTATCACATCCCCCAAAAGAGTGCGAAGTCCTGCACCGTGAGCAGACCACCATCTCATAAAACATCCAGGGCTCATGAAACCAGCAACAAGGGAGGACCACCACAGACAGTACCAACCTCCCGAAAACGGACGACCAAAGGGAACCCTCCCGAAAAGCCGGTCTGGTACAGTTGGCCTCCTCTTCCTCCTCCTCCTCCTCCTACTCCGACTCCTCCGACCCCGACACAGCACCTGAGGTGGTCCTCCACAGTTTCGTAGTAATGGCCCCTGTCTAATTTCATAATACGACAGACTGCCCTTGTTCTGCTACATCATAATTCTTCTTAATAGCTTATATCTATAATACCATCCTATTCAGCATTATCAGCGCTGCAAAAGAGTACGTACAAATCGAGTGCTGGCTTCGTCTACACGCTGATCGGGATCATGGAGTAAATTTTGCCCTGCCTCAGTTATGCCCCTTGGGTGTGCCTAAAAATCGGGACTCATTTACGGGAAGAAAATCTGACAAAAAACGGGCAGGTTGACACCCACTTTTGTTTGCCATTTTAAGTTGAGACCGGACCAGGGAACGTCAGTAAGAAGTTTAATTGAAATCGCTCTTAGATTTGTCTGGAAATTGAGCCGAATTTGACCATTTTTCGACATTTTTAAGGGGTTTTCTAGGAAAAATGAAGCAAGCATAGAGGAGAATGTTCGAGTTTAATTTTTCTATAACATAGCAGTGTTATATCTTAAAATAATAGTTTCATCATGCTCTTTCAGAAAATATATACATATAAGTGATTTGGGTTGGAGGTTTGACGACAACTGGTAACCGAAAAACGGACCCATAGTCTATTTCATGCCGAATGGAAGAATCCATGGAGTGCACCCTGAAACCACAGGAGAAATTGAGAGAGAGGCACCCAACATCGACTCTGTGGTACCATCAACACCAGAACTATTTATATCTTTATTTGCAACCCCTGAGAGAGTTACATCCATGTCTCAGGAGGTCCAGTCACCACCACCAATACCTGTCACGACACCTACTACGCCCACTGCAGCATCACCTCAAACTGTCCAGTATACCTTGCAGGCCATTACACCGACTATCAACTACAACCCGCAGAGGTTAGACCCGGAAGGACCACCAGCTGGGGGTCGTTATGAGTTCCTGCATAACGATCCCAGGATCTTCTTTCTTGGTGCCCCGAGATTGTACTCCGAAACCTTCCCCGCCAGCCACCTGAGAACAGTGAGGAAACAGGCCCTCGAAAGATCACGTGGGCCTACGCGACATGTGCAGCATGTCCCCCCGGGAGTGAGTGCCATTATGCGCACTGAGAGAGCAGTTCTTCCAGATGGGAGAGTATATGAACTGAGCACCACCTGGGTGCAAGATCCACGAGCCAGAGTGATGCGTGGTCAGGGCACCCAAACAGAAAGCAGCTGACATCGACAATAGAAAGAAATGGACTGGAGTGTTAATTTTTCAAAGTTTATTGCTATACAATTTTATTATACATGTGTCAAACTACCGTCCAAGTTATATTTGAAGACTGTTTCATCAATGGAATTGTGATACTCTGGACATTCCATTGAAGGACAATACTTCTTATGAACATTTAATTCGAGAAGAATAATCCTGATCATTTTATCTGTATATATATTCAAATTAAATGTTGTTAAATTTCAACGATACCATCTGTGGGTCCTCTTTATGTTCGGGACGAACATATTTAATTGGGTGGGGGTGATGTGGCGAGTTCTGGTCAGTCGATCGACAACAACAACAACAACGACATGGAAAAAACCTCCCTGACGAGAAATCCAGTGTTTCCCGAGAACCTATCTCTATCCAGTATAAAAGTATGTGTCCGCTAAGTATTTGTGGTGTACCTAGTAAACCCGACAATGTTTATAAGCTGAGATAGTCTGGTGAAGCTAAATTTTATTTGCCTTCCCGCTCAGTAGAAATGCAATCCGTCATGTTGTTTTCACTGAGCTGCATGAGATCATCGCCAGCCAATCAGTGACGAACTACCAGCAATGATGTCACTCAGCGAATCAGCACTGCTTGGATGTTGGTCGTGCTATGTTGGTCGGAGGGTATATATAGCGCGGACAAACGAGGATCGTCAGTCGTGTCTGGGACTCACAACTGGACACGTCTTTAACTCTGACGGTACTAATTGCGGTACCACCAGCAAAACCAACAACCAAGGCACAAATCTCCAAACAGCCACACCAGATAACCTATACTTGGGTTGGAAATATTTATTTAACCATAGTTGTTGTTGTTGAACCATCAAGTGGGACCATTTATATGGGTAATCACACACAATGGCGATACCATAACATAAACAAACAACAGAAAACCACCCTGTGTTTTGAGAGAATAAATCTATCTTTATGGTTGTTACGTATCAACTTGGTGTATATTTGGGTTTACCAATCGTAACCAACCACTGGGACCACCTACCATCAACAGGTGACCGTCGACCGTCAACAGTAAACATCAGTATGTGGCCGTCAACATAAACATCAGTCTATGACCGTCGTTGTCAACAGTGACATTATCACCACCTACCTGTAAACTGTCCCCAGTCATACCAGCTAATACACTGTCAGCATTGACCGTCAACGTGTAACCGTTCATATATCGATAACCGTCAACCAGTGACCGTCAATTGAACCGTGACCATAACAAGTGACCATCTACAATACATCAATATTACCATCAACAGTAACCGTCTAATGTCAAGTAGTAATCGCTGACCATCAGATAACCATCAACCATATCCCAGGGTTATCAGCCAGCGACCATTGACCAATTACTGATAAATGGTATTGCTGACCGCCGACCACTGACCACCGACCACGCTACAATAAATTATCAAAAAGTGGGTGGGAGAGCAAACAAGATTGTCTAAACTGTTTATTTCTAGTAATAAAACAATATAATTACTCCTGTGAATTCAAGAAAGCAGATTTAAATATTACCGCTTTAATAAATAAATTTCGCAACAACTTTCAGGCAGACAAATACATCTCTCAAATGCAAAATACGCAAGACAATTTTCATGTCAGTTTGATGTAAGATGTCAGTTTTCGGGGGGGGGGAGGTGAATTAGGTAAAAATTGGGAATTTATAGTTTTATTTTTTTCTTTATTAATTTTTATTTGTTCTGTCTAATGTACTTCGTATTAATAGAGACGTGCATGTTCTTCACATGTCATAGTACACCGTGTGTCTCCTTATGAAGGCAATATATATGTATATATTTACCGAACGTATATATATATGTATCCATCGTATATATATTGCTATATATATGGGTATGTATACAACATGTATACGTATATACGTGTGCAGGTTTAAATTTATGGACGTGTTAATGTACAAAAATGTTCATCGTTACATTATGCGATAATATATACGTATACAAAAATATGAAAAATGTCATAGGAGAATGGAACAGGTCTTATGTATTTGGTATGTTTTTCGTGTGTCATATTGATGGAGGTCATATATGTGTGTCTACGTGTACGTACTTGTTCATATTTCTTTGGACGCATACCGTCTCTTGTTTTCGTTCCGTATGTGTATATATGTTAAGTGAATAAAAAAAATGAATAAATAAATAAATAAAATAAATGAGCATAAAACAAGGAACTGATTTCCACCCAATATTGATACTGATACAATTTTGATGAGAATTAAGAACGGGGCACACAAGAGAAATATTTCACATGATACTTACTACACATTGATGTTCCGACATATTCTTACCTAGACACAAGCGTAATGTCCCATATTCACTAATTAAAACGACAAACACAGACAGGAGTTGGAACTCTCATCGATGCAGTGTTCTGATTAGACGCAGTTGTCTTCCCAAGCAACATGTGACTGAATAGTCTTGTGACAGACTACCTTAGGACAGATGGCGCGGAATTTACTAATCATAAGTACATTGACAAAAAAGTTAACGGTTGAATTAATAACGTCCAACGCAGGGAAAATTGAGTGGAAAAGCGACAACTGATTGGCATATTGCTTCCAAATGCGGCTGTAAGTAGGTAGAATATTGGAAAGGAGAGCGTGGAAAAAGCCTGACGTGACGCAAACTAGGAAAATAATAGCTATAGCGATGAGCATTCGAGATATTTTCAATTGTTCCCTATCACGTTTGTCGCTTTTACTCGCGTGCAAACCAGACATGGATTTTCTAGAACGATTCAGGAGGAAAATGATACAACGGTTCAGAAACAGCACGGAGAGAACTGGAAGGAAACGAAAAGTGACCAGAATAATGTAGGTATATGCAATGAAAAAATCGGGGTTTGCCTGATAGTATTCAGAGTATTCACGAGTATACAACAATAGTTGTGTTAGTTCTCCCATCTACAGCAATACCATACACCATTTTAAACACATTTGGCAACAGTATAGCTGTAATAGATATGAAGACAGCGGCGATAATTTTGATCGGATGACGAGTTAAAGTGGACATTTTGATTCTCAGCGGAAATTTAACTGCGACAAAACGTTCGATAGATAAAACTAGTATCAACGCATTTGACGTGCGCCCTGCTGCGAGTTGAAGCCAGGATGAAAATATCGGCACACGAAGCCACATCCACATCTGTATATATAGCTGCCTGTAAAAATAGGCTCCACAACAAAACATTCAGAATCAAGAAGCAAAGATCAGCTACGCTTAACGCAATTAGATAGTAATTAGTGGAGTTACGCAAACTCTCCCTGGTCAAAATAAATATATTTAAAATATTGCAAACACACCCAAGAGTTCCTAGCGCAGGCAGAAGAATCACGTCGAAAATAAAACGGGCCGTGGAAACAGCTTTTGAAGACTATAATTGTGCAGATTCTTGTTTCCCTCCTTCTCCAATGCAGTTTGAGTCATTTTGACCAGCAGATCTAGTTGAGTCCAAAGGTGCACTGTTGTCAGTTGTACATCGATCATAAGTGATACCGGTAGATGGACTTCGGTTTGGCGTCGTACCGATAAGACTGTTGACTGTATCAGTTACATTTTCCGCTGATGTGAGATATTCCGTCATTTCCGATACGTATATCGTCCCGTTGGTATACATGTACGTCGCCGTTGAATCTTCTTGGGTTGTAGATTGGACAGGAGCGGATACGTCAAATATCTCCCCGCACGACAGAACCAAACTTGTAATGGCTATGTACCAATTCATCATGCACATACTCGTAGTTGCCGAAAACTCGTCTGAGAGGATTGTCATGGAAAGGAAAACATCAATAATGCATACCTGAGCTAGGCCCACGACTTCGTCTTTGCGATTTAGGCCCACGACTTCGTCATTGCGATTTATTCTACGTATCAAATTGCAAACTTATCTGACGTCTTTCTTGAACGGGTTGCAATTGTTCGTTCTCATTTATCCATCATGTTACGCACAAGTTGAATGATCGAACCGTGATACACCTTCTGAAAGTATGTATGATGATGCTCTTGAATTTTGTACATATCAGTAGTAGTAAAATGAGAAATTAATACCAATTTAGGAGCGATAACTCTGTTTGTCCAGTTTCTGATTATCTCCCGTGATACGAACATTTCTGTACCTAAATAGGTAAGAATTTCCTCTTCATTACTTCAACGTTTATTGATATCGCGTTTCATCGATTTCATCGGTTCAAAGGTCACGCCCCTTGATTAATATGGATGCCCTTCAGTTAGTTGACATCTCCGCGAATGCATGTTTGGGATAGGAGTATTGGGTGAGTGAGTGAGTAGGATTTAGCGTCGTTTTCAACATTTTTCAGTCATATCATGACGATGCCTGTATTTGCTGGAACAGGAGAGTGTCCCTATCTCCTATTATCCTATTATCCTGGATATCGATCAGCTCAGCCAGTACAGCACCCGGTTACCCATCCAATTATTGACCGGGCTCAACGTTGCTTTACTTCGGTGATCTGACGAGAACCCATGTGCCCAACCTGATACGCCGCACTCGTAGGGGTGGTCATTTTTTTATTTCGAATTTTACTATATTTTCTCTGTCTCACGCAGTAATTGACAATGGAAGAGGTCTCGTGCACATTGAATGACTTTCGCTGAAAAGTTATCGTGCGCATCCGCAGTGAATTTGCAGGTCTGGGGTGGAGGCTTTGAGTTCGAGGTGAGCCAATATTGATCCGAATGGGTCATGTGAGGTGTCAATGTGTAGCACTCGCATGGGGGGGGGGGGGTCGTCAAACTGGACGGATGTGGAGTGAAAGTAAGGCTATGGCGCGCATGCCCAGCCGTGGAGTAGGTAGAAAGGGCATTAGAATGGTCGTTTTGGGTTAGAGATTGTCCAACATTGGTCAGCATGGGTCGTGTGATGTATCAGTTTGAAGCACTCATTGAGTAGCGTCCGACTGTATGGTAGTATAGTGGAAATACCGTCATTCTGCGCATGCGCAGAGAGAGAATTTTGGGAAACTGGGATTGGAATGGGCGTTTTGGGGACGAGATGAACCAATATTGGTCCGCATGGGTCGTGTGAGGTGGCCTAGTGAAACACTGGTAGAGTAGAATCAGACTGGGAGTGATATGCGCCTGCGTACTCCGGGAGTAGTAGAGAAAGGGAAGTTTCGAAAGAGCAAAGGAGCGCGTTCGGGGAGATGGGGTCATGTTCGCTCTTGTTACCTGGTAGAGTTATCTCAGCGTGTGTGTGTGTGTGTGTGTGTGTGTGGTGTGTGGTGGTAGTGGTCGAAGTGGTGGTGGTGGTGTCTACATATAGGGATTAACACGTGTCCATCATCAGTCCATATGTATTGGTCGAGTCATCATCATGTCGCCTAAGGAAACCTTACGCAAGCACAACCAAGAGACACCACCGATTCTCGCTATGGGTTCGCCATCTCTATACCATGACCCTCAGTAGCCCGATGGGATGTGGCAAAACGTCTTGGGTGATCAAAGTGGTCAGGTGATCCTGATCCTGTGGTGTTTTCGAACCTGTTGTCGTCATCGCCACGGTCGTGGTAAACAATTGATCTGAAGGGTCAATATTCATAGAATGTTGCTTTGATGATTGGCCGAAAAATAGTCGCATTTCTCATGAACCATTCCCATGTGTACTTTGGGTATCTAGGATAGAGATACACACCTAAGTTTCCCGCCAGTGAAAACATTGTGCCCAGAGTGATATGGTACCATAGTGGTGACTACATCCTCACCGTAACGGTACCATAGCGGTGAAGATGTAGTCACCGCTATTGTACCATATCGCTTTGGTCACAATCTTTCACTGGCGGTGAACTTACATGTTACAAGCGTCTAGTCCGTCATCCATAATTCAACCGTCGTCCATTAGAGAATATCCGCGTCCATAATCCAAAGACCTATTCCATATTCCATATAACAGTATTAGCACCAAATTAAAAAAGACAATCATAGTATACATAAACATAGGCTTGTTTCCTGCAAGAGAGAAGCGGTCAACAGTTTTCAATGATGCCGGCAAGACATCATGATGTTCCAAAAATATCAAATCCGTATCGCTGATCAGTATTCTTAATCCATAATTCGTTGTAAAGTCGTCATCTAAAGAATGATGTATCTCAGCCATGCTTTGATTGTGAGTGTTCATATGAGTACCATGAGGATCTTGAAGTACATGGGTTCATACGGCCCCTAGCCCCGGGTTAAGCGGAATTAGACACAAGTTACGAAACGCAGCGCCATAGATCTTGCACACTACGTTCTACGTTCGTATTTTTTTATCAGCATGCGATATGTATCGCCAAATTTGAGAAACTTTGAGTGGAGGCGTTTGGTGGAATAGCCCTGTTTTATAAGTTTCTGTAACAATGTTTTGTGATTTGTTTTACCTCTGGTTTCAGCGAGGATGGGTACAGAGAAGAGAAGATTAATATCATTTAGTTTATCAGAATTTACTTTAGACACATGGATTATTTAAAAACAATCCGTGAAAATGAAAGATTTGTTGAAGAGACACCATTTTTTGATGATATGAAGGTACATGGTCTGAAAAAAATTCATTCGTCAGCCAAATTATGATAATTAACGTTCGTACAAAAATCCATCAAGCTCTTTTAAAAGTAAAAGTAAAGTATATCTTCCAGTCCTCTCTTGTTGTTGCAATTATCCTGCTTATCCTGTGCTACGAATACAAGTGAAAGTATCATTCAGCTCTGTACAGACCTTTTGGTCTTTGATATATGTTGGCATTGTGGGAAATTGATGCTGGGTCGACATCGGGCCTTACAGACTAGTCTTTTGTGTTAACGGCCGTCATTTTCATCTGACGACGATACAGCTCACCAATCCCCAGTGTACGAGTTGTCACAGCGACACAGCTCACCAATTACCAATATAAGAGTTGTCAGAGCATTTCCATCATAGCTCTATAGATTTGTATCTAATACCGCTATTACCGGTGCTAGGGACCGTGTGGTCATGTCATCCAAGTTGCCACATGAACAGGTACAATAAAAGCGTACCTGAGATACAACACATATCACTTCCCTTATATGTGTTGTAACTCTTATATTGTTGCAATTGAAAGTGTGTCAGTCCTCCCTTATTGTAAATGCAAGTGAAATTATCGTATTTCAGAGGAAATTGTATTATTTTGATTGGTTAATTAATTACTCTGACTTGTCCAATGTTCCGAAGTCACACTTGACCAGTTGGCATATCGATTGAAGGGTTCTTGTGTAACATTGACAGACAACACTTGTGGGCCGAGAGAGTATGCAGTGACAATGTTATCCAATCTTGATTATGCCTTTCTTACTTTTGCCTTGCAGATTATGTATATTCATGAAAACACAGGGAAAAAAGCTTTTCAATACCATCCTGTATTCCCATGCATCGACTGGTATAACTTATAGTATCCTTCAGTCCTCTCATATTGTTAATGCAGGTGAAATTATATCCTTCTGCCCTATCATATTGTTAAAGTAAGTGAAAGTATCCTTCGGTTGTCTCATTAATTACTATTGCAAGATCCTTTAGTCCTCTTGTTATTCACGTGAGCGAGTGTCCCACACTGGCTCTCATGTTTGTTCTAATACAATAAATAGCGCATATCATATCATACCACACTATAACATGACATGTAATAAATCAAATTTAAAGTGAACCTATCGTAAAGTATACGGTATGTTCGGCCCACTTTAAATTTTATTTA
Organism: Hanleya hanleyi; assembly: GCA_036873755.1. Taxonomy (NCBI): domain Eukaryota; kingdom Metazoa; phylum Mollusca; class Polyplacophora; order Lepidopleurida; family Hanleyidae; genus Hanleya; species Hanleya hanleyi. The sequence continues at coordinate 255,275 of JAVTVY010052952.1, read as the reverse complement.
TTTCATATTATTCTAAATTCACCAGAGTTGTGGAGCCAGAACTAGAATCGAATACAGGTAGTATTATTTATTACTGAGACCACATAATTTGATTGTTGATAATTACATTGTCCTTTTGCACGTCAACAATTCCAGTTTCGTTCATAAAGTAATTTACCTTTTTGATTATTCTTGACCTGTCAGACGATCCTCACGGCTACTCGCTCGTGTCGCCAAATGGACCACTGCCGTTTTCCTGCAGATTGTGTTGTAACGAAAGTGCAGTATGCAAACAACCCCTTGGGTTCCCCTTTAATAAATCACAGCTTCTGAATGACATGTGACTACTGTGAAATCGAAAGTGACACTGTGTTTACGTGTGCGGTTCACTTACCTGATGGAATTCAACGCTGTAATTTTCCTAGAATGAACTACAATAATCCGGGAGACAGACAATGCCTCGAAATCCCGGTGAAGTTATCTCAAACGATCAGTCGGGACGGCGAAAAGGAACGCTGGTGAGCTCACTTGCTTCGCTGTAGATGACGTCAGTCAGGAATCCGGAAGTCAACATTGGGAATATGCAGATGAGGAACAGTGAACTTTGCGGTCGTCGTATGAATTAACTAGAGAGAGTTGGAAGCTGAGATTTACCAGTCACGTCCGTTATGAATTATGGTTTGTTCCTCCATAGCCATATTTACCCAGCGAATTCCAGATAAACTGACCGGGGGAAGTGTGATTATTTGACAATAAAGAGGGCGCTGGCATCGTCGACTTGTTTCTACCTTTATCTGCAGGAGAACGTTCTGTTTCTACCTTTATCCACAGAAGAGCGGTAGCCCTATATAAGCTAGGCTCCCGCGGAAACGAGGCAGAACAGCAGAAACTTCGAGGTGAAAACACGCACAATTGTATCGGGGAGAAGAAATCCAATACATTGCCGGGCCGGAGAAGGGCCGTGATCAGGCCGCCGAATTCGTGCCGCCGCCGGGCCGGGACCAGGCCGCCGAATTGAAGAAGTGCCGCCGCCGAATCCTATAGCATCATAGCATACATTTACACTCACTTACATTCACACGTCCGGGCTGTGTTTACTCTACTCCGATCTCTACCTATCTCAACCGTGATGCACAGTTGTGCGGGTATTGCACTGGGAGATAGGGTATAGACACTTATCGTTGACGGTTATTTCTATCTCTACCTCATCCTCGTCCGTACAGCACAGACGTGCAGGTTTAGCTCTGGGAATTAACTAACGGCGTTAGTGTTGATAGCATTGACGTGAAACGTATAGTTGAAGGATTAAATCAATCGATTAGGTGGATTGATTCAGCTCAGAGTAGTACTTCTCGCTGTGTATTATAGTTGTATATGACGGATTGACAAGTTGAAGAATCTGTTGAGTTGCTATTGGATTTATCCAAACTATGATATATACATGAAGACAATATAGCAAACGTCTAGCACGTATGAACAACTGAATGCAACTAAATTGATATCGACAGTTAAAGCGTCTTAGTTTCCAACAGCACATGCAGTCTGGAACGTTACGCATAATAGAATCAGATTACGTTATCATAGCGTCATAAAGATATACCACAGACATGACGTCATTACGTTATAAGGTAGAACGTTATATTGACGACGTTACGGTATAATAGTATCCATTATTCTAGATGACGTTATTATAAAGTTCATGTTTGTCGATACTCGTCGACATTCTGGGGGCGCGAAAGATATACGTATTGTATACGTATTAAAGTCATTAACATGTTGACGTGTGAAGAAAATATGCGTAAAACAATAATATGCATTATTTGGCGCTAGCACAAATATCAGTTCATATATTTGTTTGTCCAATACGTTCAATTACAGTTTAAGAACTTATGGCGTTAATAATACGAATTTTACGTATACTGTAGTATCAGTTTCATTAACTGATTAGTATCAAATGTCATTTTGTCCACCCTTTAATGCGTTCCTTAGCCTTGATGGCTGCAACTCGTTTTGGTAGAGTATCTACTGACGACACTAGTTTACTGTTATGTGTAACTTCTAATGGAAACAGTTTCACTATCGGACGATTCGTTTGTCCTACACTTGTTCGAATTTTGGCTGAGCGAACAAGCCCATCATTACCCGTGTTCAGTTCCTCAACAACAGCTAATTTTCACATTACACGAGGAGAATGATTTTCATGAATCTGGACAACATCACCGACTTGAATCACTTGATTGTTATTGCCAGATGTACGGTGGAATTCCCTAAGGGAAGTTAGATATTCAAGTTTCCATCTGGACCAAAACCTTTGAATAAGTAATGCTTGTAGTTTGACTCGTTTGTTGATTGTAGTATGATCACCAAAGTCTGGTTCACGGAGTTCATCATTCTCAACGGGAGGATAAGGTAATGAAGTTATTCTTCTTCCGTATAGAATATGTGAAGGAGTCAAGGGTTCCGCATCTCCTATATCTGTAGACATATATGTAAGAGGTCTGTCGTTGATTACAGCTTCGATTTCAGTAACAATAGTTTGAAGCATTTCCAAACTGATGTGAGTTCGACCGAGAACCTTTTTCAGACAGTTCTTTGTCAGTCCTATTAGACGTTCCCACCAACCTCCATACCATGGTGCTCGTTTAGGTATGAATTGCCAATCTGTACCACGGTTGCTGAGTGACTGTTTCAGTGACGGAGATTGAAGCAAACGAGATAGAGTTTCTGAAGCAGCTAGATAAGTTGATGCATTATCCGAAATCATAATCCTAGGTAGAGATTTACGGCTTACAAAACGTCGAAACGCTCGTAAGAAGGAATCTTCTCGGAGGTCGGGAACAACTTCCAGATGAACTGCTCTTGTCGATGCACACGTAAAGAGACATATGTATGCCTTAGATTCGGATCCATCAGTGTTTGTAACGTATAATGCTCCAGTGAAATCTACTCCTGTAACACTGAATGGTGGTGATTCTTGTAATCTGATTTTCGGAAGAGGAGGTGGGTCCGGAGCCGAGTACGGTCTTCCGATAACTTTGCGGCAAGTTACACATCTGCGTAGTATCCGTTTGACACATTGTCGAATTGAAGGAATCCAGAATGTTTGACGGATAAGAGTCACTGTAGAATTCAGACCCGCATGTAATTGACTGACGTGGGCATCCATCACTATCAAGGTAGTAAGTTCATGATGGGTGGGTAACAGGTATGGGAATTTGGCTTCTTCTCTCACTGGCGCATTATGAATTCTCCCGCCGCAACGAATTGTTCCGTCTTTGTCGATGAATAATCTGAGTTGTCTTACAAGCTGAAGACGATTTGGACAGTCTGATCGCATACTGGCTATTTCTGCTTGGTACGATTTCTTCTGACAGTCCAATATCCATGTTTTCCCGGCAAGCTGCAAATCAGTAGTAGTTAGTGGACCTGACTTTCTCTTAGTTTTGGCAGACTTACAGTTGGAGATGAAACGTTGAACGTTTGCTGTGACGTGGAGCAAACGAGTGTAAGAACTGAAATTTTTAACATCAATCAATTTGTGTATACCTGTTGAATTCCGTGTTGATATTTCAGGAGATGACTTGACTTCGGACTCGTTAGGATCGGTAACTTCTATCGTCGACAGGGTCGTCACCTCTTCTGGATGCCATATGGGCCATTGAGTACTGTCACTGAGCCATTTTGGTCCGTTGAACCACAAAGTACTGTCTTTGAAATCTGTTGCTGTTATTCCACGTGTTAACAAATCGGCTGGGTTGGAATCTGTTGGACAATATCTCCAAGTATGTGACTGCGTCAGTTCGTGAATTTCCTTCACTCTGTTTGCGATGAAACATTTCTTGTGTTGTTTGGAAGATAGCAGCCAATGCAGAGTGATTTGACTGTCTGACCACAATGTAATATCTGTGGTGTCAATAACTGATATGACGTGGTTGGCTAAGCGCGATCCAACAACTGCAGCCATTAACTCTAGCTGGGGCAGAGTTATTTTCTTCAATGGAGCAACTCTGTTTTTGGCTATCACTAATCTGGTTTGGATTCCATCGGAAATGTAGACAGCTGCGCCGTATGCCTTTGGACTGGCATCACAAAAGACGTGTAATGAAATGTTTCCATCATGTTCGGTTTTGTCGAAGAAGTAGTGTCTTGGAATTTCCAATCCGGCAGCGTTATCTAAATCAGCCGCCAAATCAATCCAGAAGATCGTATCTCTGTAGGTAAAGGTTCATCCCATCCAAATTTCTGTTCCCAAAGGAGTTGCATTAGAATTTTCGCTCGCACAGAAACTGGACTAAGAAACCCAAGAGGGTCGTACACCCTGGATGTTTGCTGTAAAATTTCGCGCTTGGTTATGATTGATTTCTGTACATCCGAGAGGTTGCGAGATGGATAAGATAGATGGTCCGTTTGTACATTCCATCTCATTCCGAGTATTTTGGTCTGTGCGTCTGTATCCAACACACCTTCTGAAGTGGCTAAATCACGAAGAGCCACACTGTTAGACGTCCACGAACGGAGATTGAAACTAGCTTTAGACATAAGTTGACGAGATTCTCGGAAGTAGTCTAAAGCGTCACTTTCTGTGGGAACGCTGGATAGAATGTTGTCGACATATAGATCTCGTTTCAATAACTGAGTAACTTGAGCGTCATTCTCATCCATGTGTTTCAATAGCGTTGCATTGAGGATAAACGGTGAACATGTTGCTCCGAATAAAACTGCCTTGAATCGATAGGTGCATAACGGACTATTTGGGTCGTCAGGATTTTCAAGCCATAGAAATCTGGTGACGTCACGATCTTGTTCATCTAAGCCGACGTGGAGAAATGCCTTTTCAATGTCGGTGGCCAATGCAAATTTGTTGAGTCGAAACCTCATTAGGATCGTTGTCAAACAATTTATATTTGGTGGGAAAGTTTGTAGACAGTCGTTGAGACTTGGATGAGCAGAAGATTGTCGACAACTACAATCATACACTATGCGAATCGGAGTTGTGGTTGAGTCTTTCTTGACCGCATGATGAGGGATATAGTGAACTGGATGATTTGGAGAAACGGTTGTGTCAACTTTCTCTATGAAGTCACGGCGTTCCTGGTCAGAAATAATTTCACCATATTTCTTGAGTAGACTCGTTTCTTGACTAAGTCTCTTTATTGTATTTTGTGTTCTCCGAAGTGTGACATTGTAGTTAGTAGGTAATGGAGGGTGATCATCTTTCCACGGCAATTTCGCCTGATACTGTCCATCACGCAAAATGATAGAGTTATCCTGATATGTCTCTAGGATATTCTTGGTGTTCTCATCTGATTCTCGGGTACTAATTCCGAGACCTTCCAATTCCCAGAAACGTTCCAGATTGAATTCTTCCATTTTATGGGAGGTTAGAATGTTTAGCACAGTTGATGAAAGGTTCTTGGATTCCTTTGAGAGTGGGCCCGAAAGTAAATATCCTATCTTGGATTCGACAGCGGTTGGACCATCTCCACGAATGACTTTATCCTGGACGATCTCCCAGTAGTAATCAACTCCAATTAGTAGTGAAATTTCGAATGTGTCCTCTTCCGTCACAGGATGTGCTAAACGTAAACCTTTGAGATACGCTAAATCACGTATTTGTTGTCGGAGTCGATTACTTAGAGGAACGGCAATCTCTGAAACGATCAAAACTTCTAATGGTAATTTCTCACCATTTCCCGTTTCAAGGTGGATTGTGGCTAACTTGAGATGGCGCACATTTTTATTAGTGTCACCAAATGTTGAAAGTGATATGGTATCAGTTCTAGTAGGAACCAGTTGAAGTTTCCTAGCGAGAGATTCTGTGATGAAGGATCGTTGCGCTCCTTCGTCAAAAAGAATGTTTGCAGTGGCTTGAATTTGTTCCAACCAGACAGGTGCTACAGCGGTTTTGAGTAAAACTCCCGTAGATTGTTGCCCTGTGAAAGTTGCACTGTGGAGTATTGGAACGGAGGACTCTGCATCACTGTTTACTACGTTCACAGATGTGCCTGGTTCGGATGTGGAAAATTCCTTTGTTGTAATTGCAGATGTGTTAGAATTGGTTCTGCATAGACTTGTGTGGTGTTTCCGATGGCAATTACGGCAACTGTATTTCGAGCGACATTCTGATACTTGATGAGGTTTCAGACAATTGAAACACAATTTCTGTCGTCTGACTATTGACATGCGAGATTCATAATCAGGAACTCTGGTACAGTCATTTGATGAATGTGATTCCTCGCAAAACGTACATACCTTGGGTTTGAAGTCGTTGTTTACTTTCTTCGATGGCTTGAGATGTGATTTTGTCCCGGTGAAGAATGTCGCAGTGGTCGGAAGTATTTCAGTACCGGTACATTCGAATGTTGAGGGTTTTCGAACGATCTCAAGAATACTGACTTCGTGAAGTATAGCCTTCCTTAATTCGCTTAAAGTCCAGCTGATATTTCGGTGTTGTCGAGCAAGATTTTGCTTGATCTCATCTGGTAATTTTCCAAAGATTATCGGTATGAGTATTATCCCGAAAGTGTCCTGGTGTTGACCAAGAGCCTCTAATCAACGAATGTAAGATTCGAGTCTATCGTAATAGACTCGCAAACTGTTAACATTGTTCCTTGGGCTTGGTAAATCTAGCATAGCTTGGATGTAGGCTTCCGTAATCTTATGGGGTTGTCCGAATCGCTCGGTGAGTAAATTAACAGCTTGTCTGTAGTTGGCGTTGGTAAGCGTAAATCCAGCGATGGACTGAGCGGCGTCATCCCGTAACAAGGTCTTCAGGTATCTGAACTTTTCTACATCTGATAATGTAGAGTTCAGATGTACAGTTGATTCGAAAGAATCCCAAAATGATTGCCACTGGAGAATATCTCCGCTGAATGTAGGGAGCGTAAGTTTCGGCAACTTATTCTGGACATGATTGAAATTCGATCGACTCTCCGAGTGATTCGTGTTGTGGTCCCTCTCATCGAAGTGTAGCAATTCTGGTGGTAAATTATCTCTTCTTGTTCTCTGTGTCGGCGGAGGTTGTTGATCTCTCTGAATTTTCAAGAACCCTTCCAGTTGCTTAATCTTTGTATTCAATGTCACGTTGTATTCAGTGGTTTGGGTGACTTCGTCCTCAATATCGCCGATATCAGACAACTCAACGATTTGTTCGTTGAATGTCTGTAGAAGTTTCCTTTTTTCGTATGACAGTTCCAGTATAGTAGATAAATGGCAGAAATCCACATTGGAAGGATTTCCTTGAACTTCCTCGTAGTTCCTCAGTAAATCTGCAACAGATCCGCGATGTGCTGCACGAACGGTTTTCAACTTGGTCAAATCCATCCTGGTCACGGCACCAAAATGACGTGAAACGTATAGTTGAAGGATTAAATCAATCGATTAGGTGGATTGATTCAGCTCAGAGTAGTACTTCTCGTTGTGTATTATAGTTGTATATGACGGATTGACAAGTTGAAGAATCTGTTGAGTTGCTATTGGATTTATCCAAACTATGATATATACATGAAGACAATATAGCAAACGTCTAGCACGTATGAACAACTGAATGCAACTAAATTGATATCGACAGTTAATTCAATTCAATTCAATTCAATTCAATTCAATTTATTGTACAAAACACCTTTACAGGCAGAGTACAAACAAAGAACAAGAACATGAATAACAAATCAATAAAATGTTCATATATATACATATACTGTGGTGTATATATGGGCTGAGAGGTTACTCACTGAAGCCGAAGGGTGTACCAAGCATACAAATGTGGCACTACAATACTGACCAAGTCCTCTGAGGACATGATGAGGACAAATTTGTCAATATCACTTAAGGTCATGAAATTACTGTGACTTTCATTAATTGTTTTAAATAAGGATATTCTGTCAGTTGTGTACCGGGAACATGACAACACAAAGTGCATTTCGTCCTCAACTACTTGACAGGTGTCACAGACTCGCTGATAAACTTCTGTTTTGGGTTTTGTATGCCTACCAGTTTCAATTTTCAATTTATGGTTACTTAGTCTTAATTTTGAAAAAGCTTGTCTGTGATGGGAATTTTTACATACAAGTAAATATGGTTCGAACTTAATATTACTTTTAAATAATCTGTATGTCCTCATTTTGTTTTCTCCATTAGAATAACGTTAAAGCGTCTTAGTTTCCAACAGCACATGCAGTCTGGAACGTTACGCATAATAGAATCAGATTACGTTATCATAGCGTCATAAAGATATACCACAGACATGACGTCATTACGTTATAAGGTAGAACGTTATATTGACGACGTTACGGTATAATAGTATCCATTATTCTAGATGACGTTATTATAAAGTTCATGTTTGTCGATACTCGTCGACATTCTGGGGGCGCGAAAGATATACGTATTGTATACGTATTAAAGTCATTAACATGTTGACGTGTGAAGAAAATATGCGTAAAACAATAATATGCATTATTTGGCGCTAGCACAAATATCAGTTCATATATTTGTTTGTCCAATACGTTCAATTACAGTTTAAGAACTTATGGCGTTAATAATACGAATTTTACGTATACTGTAGTATCAGTTTCATTAACTGATTAGTATCAAATGTCATTTTGTCCACCCTTTAATGCGTTCCTTAGCCTTGATGGCTGCAACTCGTTTTGGTAGAGTATCTACTGACGACACTAGTTTACTGTTATGTGTAACTTCTAATGGAAACAGTTTCACTATCGGACGATTCGTTTGTCCTACACTTGTTCGAATTTTGGCTGAGCGAACAAGCCCATCATTACCCGTGTTCAGTTCCTCAACAACAGCTAATTTCCACATTACACGAGGAGAATGATTTTCATGAATCTGGACAACATCACCGACTTGAATCACTTGATTGTTATTGCCAGATGTACGGTGGAATTCCCTAAGGGAAGTTAGATATTCAAGTTTCCATCTGGACCAAAACCTTTGAATAAGTAATGCTTGTAGTTTGACTCGTTTGTTGATTGTAGTATGATCACCAAAGTCTGGTTCACGGAGTTCATCATTCTCAACGGGAGGATAAGGTAATGAAGTTATTCTTCTTCCGTATAGAATATGTGAAGGAGTCAAGGGTTCCGCATCTCCTATATCTGTAGACATATATGTAAGAGGTCTGTCGTTGATTACAGCTTCGATTTCAGTAACAATAGTTTGAAGCATTTCCAAACTGATGTGAGTTCGACCGAGAACCTTTTTCAGACAGTTCTTTGTCAGTCCTATTAGACGTTCCCACCAACCTCCATACCATGGTGCTCGTTTAGGTATGAATTGCCAATCTGTACCACGGTTGCTGAGTGACTGTTTCAGTGACGGAGATTGAAGCAAACGAGATAGAGTTTCTGAAGCAGCTAGATAAGTTGATGCATTATCCGAAATCATAATCCTAGGTAGAGATTTACGGCTTACAAAACGTCGAAACGCTCGTAAGAAGGAATCTTCTCGGAGGTCGGGAACAACTTCCAGATGAACTGCTCTTGTCGATGCACACGTAAAGAGACATATGTATGCCTTAGATTCGGATCCATCAGTGTTTGTAACGTATAATGCTCCAGTGAAATCTACTCCTGTAACACTGAATGGTGGTGATTCTTGTAATCTGATTTTCGGAAGAGGAGGTGGGTCCGGAGCCGAGTACGGTCTTCCGATAACTTTGCGGCAAGTTACACATCTGCGTAGTATCCGTTTGACACATTGTCGAATTGAAGGAATCCAGAATGTTTGACGGATAAGAGTCACTGTAGAATTCAGACCCGCATGTAATTGACTGACGTGGGCATCCATCACTATCAAGGTAGTAAGTTCATGATGGGTGGGTAACAGGTATGGGAATTTGGCTTCTTCTCTCACTGGCGCATTATGAATTCTCCCGCCGCAACGAATTGTTCCGTCTTTGTCGATGAATAATCTGAGTTGTCTTACAAGCTGAAGACGATTTGGACAGTCTGATCGCATACTGGCTATTTCTGCTTGGTACGATTTCTTCTGACAGTCCAATATCCATGTTTTTCCGGCAAGCTGCAAATCAGTAGTAGTTAGTGGACCTGACTTTCTCTTAGTTTTGGCAGACTTACAGTTGGAGATGAAACGTTGAACGTTTGCTGTGACGTGGAGCAAACGAGTGTAAGAACTGAAATTTTTAACATCAATCAATTTGTGTATACCTGTTGAATTCCGTGTTGATATTTCAGGAGATGACTTGACTTCGTACTCGTTAGGATCGGTAACTTCTATCGTCGACAGGGTCGTCACCTCTTCTGGATGCCATATGGGCCATTGAGTACTGTCACTGAGCCATTTTGGTCCGTTGAACCACAAAGTACTGTCTTTGAAATCTGTTGCTGTTATTCCACGTGTTAACAAATCGGCTGGGTTGGAATCTGTTGGACAATATCTCCAAGTATGTGACTGCGTCAGTTCGTGAATTTCCTTCACTCTGTTTGCGATGAAACATTTCTTGTGTTGTTTGGAAGATAGCAGCCAATGCAGAGTGATTTGACTGTCTGACCACAATGTAATATCTGTGGTGTCAATAACTGATATGACGTGGTTGGCTAAGCGCGATCCAACAACTGCAGCCATTAACTCTAGCTGGGGCAGAGTTATTTTCTTCAATGGAGCAGCTCTGTTTTTGGCTATCACTAATCTGGTTTGGATTCCATCGGAAATGTAGACAGCTGCGCCGTATGCCTTTGGACTGGCATCACAAAAGACGTGTAATGAAATGTTTCCATCATGTTCGGTTTTGTCGAAGAAGTAGTGTCTTGGAATTTCCAATCCGGCAGCGTTATCTAAATCAGCCGCCAAATCAATCCAGAAGATCGTATCTCTGTAGGTAAAGGTTCATCCCATCCAAATTTCTGTTCCCAAAGGAGTTGCATTAGAATTTTCGCTCGCACAGAAACTGGACTAAGAAACCCAAGAGGGTCATACACCCTGGATGTTTGCTGTAAAATTTCGCGCTTGGTTATGATTGATTTCTGTACATCCGAGAGGTTGCGAGATGGATAAGATAGATGGTCCGTTTGTACATTCCATCTCATTCCGAGTATTTTGGTCTGTGCGTCTGTATCCAACACACCTTCTGAAGTGGCTAAATCACGAAGAGCCACACTGTTAGACGTCCACGAACGGAGATTGAAACTAGCTTTAGACATAAGTTGACGAGATTCTCGGAAGTAGTCTAAAGCGTCACTTTCTGTGGGAACGCTGGATAGAATGTTGTCGACATATAGATCTCGTTTCAATAACTGAGTAACTTGAGCGTCATTCTCATCCATGTGTTTCAATAGCGTTGCATTGAGGATAAACGGTGAACATGTTGCTCCGAATAAAACTGCCTTGAATCGATAGGTGCATAACGGACTATTTGGGTCGTCAGGATTTTCAAGCCATAGAAATCTGGTGACGTCACGATCTTGTTCATCTAAGCCGACGTGGAGAAATGCCTTTTCAATGTCGGTGGCCAATGCAAATTTGTTGAGTCGAAACCTCATTAGGATCGTTGTCAAACAATTTATATTTGGTGGGAAAGTTTGTAGACAGTCGTTGAGACTTGGATGAGCAGAAGATTGTCGACAACTACAATCATACACTATGCGAATCGGAGTTGTGGTTGAGTCTTTCTTGACCGCATGATGAGGGATATAGTGAACTGGATGATTTAGAGAAACGGTTGTGTCAACTTTCTCTATGAAGTCACGGCGTTCCTGGTCAGAAATAATTTCAACATATTTCTTGAGTAGACTCGTTTCTTGACTAAGTCTCTTTATTGTATTTTGTGTTCTCCGAAGTGTGACATTGTAGTTAGTAGGTAATGGAGGGTGATCATCTTTCCACGGCAATTTCGCCTGATACTGTCCATCACGCAAAATGATAGAGTTATCCTGATATGTCTCTAGGATATTCTTGGTGTTCTCATCTGATTCTCGGGTACTAATTCCGAGACCTTCCAATTCCCAGAAACGTTCCAGATTGAATTCTTCCATTTTATGGGAGGTTAGAATGTTTAGCACAGTTGATGAAAGGTTCTTGGATTCCTTTGAGAGTGGGCCCGAAAGTAAATATCCTATCTTGGATTCGCCAGCGGTTGGACCATCTCCACGAATGACTTTATCCTGGACGATCTCCCAGTAGTAATCAACTCCAATTAGTAGTGAAATTTCGAATGTGTCCTCTTCCGTCACAGGATGTGCTAAACGTAAACCTTTGAGATACGCTAAATCACGTATTTGTTGTCGGAGTCGATTACTTAGAGGAACGGCAATCTCTGAAACGATCAAAACTTCTAATGGTAATTTCTCACCATTTCCCGTTTCAAGGTGGATTGTGGCTAACTTGAGATGGCGCACATTTTTATTAGTGTCACCAAATGTTGAAAGTGATATGGTATCAGTTCTAGTAGGAACCAGTTGAAGTTTCCTAGCGAGAGATTCTGTGATGAAGGATCGTTGCGCTCCTTCGTCAAAAAGAATGTTTGCAGTGGCTTGAATTTGTTCCAACCAGACAGGTGCTACAGCGGTTTTGAGTAAAACTCCCGTAGATTGTTGCCCTGTGAAAGTTGCACTGTGGAGTATTGGAACGGAGGACTCTGCATCACTGTTTACTACGTTCACAGATGTGCCTGGTTCGGATGTGGAAAATTCCTTTGTTGTAATTGCAGATGTGTTAGAATTGGTTCTGCATAGACTTGTGTGGTGTTTCCGATGGCAATTACGGCAACTGTATTTCGAGCGACATTCTGATACTTGATGAGGTTTCAGACAATTGAAACACAATTTCTGTCGTCTGACTATTGACATGCGAGATTCATAATCAGGAACTCTGGTACAGTCATTTGATGAATGTGATTCCTCGCAAAACGTACATACCTTGGGTTTGAAGTCGTTGTTTACTTTCTTCGATGGCTTGAGATGTGATTTTGTCCCGGTGAAGAATGTCGCAGTGGTCGGAAGTATTTCAGTACCGGTACATTCGAATGTTGAGGGTTTTCGAACGATCTCAAGAATACTGACTTCGTGAAGTATAGCCTTCCTTAATTCGCTTAAAGTCCAGCTGATATTTCCGTGTTGTCGAGCAAGATTTTGCTTGATCTCATCTGGTAATTTTCCAAAGATTATCGGTATGAGTATTATCCCGAAAGTGTCCTGGTGTTGACCAAGAGCCTCTAATCCACGAATGTAAGATTCGAGTCTATCGTAATAGACTCGCAAACTGTTAACATTGTTCCTTGGGCTTGGTAAATCTAGCATAGCTTGGATGTAGGCTTCCGTAATCTTATGGGGTTGTCCGAATCGCTCGGTGAGTAAATTAACAGCTTGTCTGTAGTTGGCGTTGGTAAGCGTAAATCCAGCGATGGACTGAGCGGCGTCATCCCGTAACAAGGTCTTCAGGTATCTGAACTTTTCTACATCTGATAATGTAGAGTTCAGATGTACAGTTGATTCGAAAGAATCCCAAAATGATTGCCACTGGAGAATATCTCCGCTGAATGTAGGGAGCGTAAGTTTCGGCAACTTATTCTGGACATGATTGAAATTCGATCGACTCTCCGAGTGATTCGTGTTGTGGTCCCTCTCATCGAAGTGTAGCAATTCTGGTGGTAAATTATCTCTTCTTGTTCTCTGTGTCGGCGGAGGTTGTTGATCTCTCTGAATTTTCAAGAACCCTTCCAGTTGCTTAATCTTTGTATTCAATGTCACGTTGTATTCAGTGGTTTGGGTGACTTCGTCCTCAATATCGCCGATATCAGACAACTCAACGATTTGTTCGTTGAATGTCTGTAGAAGTTTCCTTTTTTCGTATGACAGTTCCAGTATAGTAGATAAATGGCAGAAATCCACATTGGAAGGATTTCCTTGAACTTCCTCGTAGTTCCTCAGTAAATCTGCAACAGATCCGCGATGTGCTGCACGAACGGTTTTCAACTTGGTCAAATCCATCCTGGTCACGGCACCAAAATGACGTGAAACGTATAGTTGAAGGATTAAATCAATCGATTAGGTGGATTGATTCAGCTCAGAGTAGTACTTCTCGTTGTGTATTATAGTTGTATATGACGGATTGACAAGTTGAAGAATCTGTTGAGTTGCTATTGGATTTATCCAAACTATGATATATACATGAAGACAATATAGCAAACGTCTAGCACGTATGAACAACTGAATGCAACTAAATTGATATCGACAGTTAATTCAATTCAATTCAATTCAATTCAATTCAATTTATTGTACAAAACACCTTTACAGGCAGAGTACAAACAAAGAACAAGAACATGAATAACAAATCAATAAAATGTTCATATATATACATATACTGTGGTGTATATATGGGCTGAGAGGTTACTCACTGAAGCCGAAGGGTGTACCAAGCATACAAATGTGGCACTACAATACTGACCAAGTCCTCTGAGGACATGATGAGGACAAATTTGTCAATATCACTTAAGGTCATGAAATTACTGTGACTTTCATTAATTGTTTTAAATAAGGATATTCTGTCAGTTGTGTACCGGGAACATGACAACACAAAGTGCATTTCGTCCTCAACTACTTGACAGGTGTCACAGACTCGCTGATAAACTTCTGTTTTGGGTTTTGTATGCCTACCAGTTTCAATTTTCAATTTATGGTTACTTAGTCTTAATTTTGAAAAAGCTTGTCTGTGATGGGAATTTTTACATACAAGTAAATATGGTTCGAACTTAATATTACTTTTAAATAATCTGTATGTCCTCATTTTGTTTTCTCCATTAGAATAACGTTAAAGCGTCTTAGTTTCCAACAGCACATGCAGTCTGGAACGTTACGCATAATAGAATCAGATTACGTTATCATAGCGTCATAAAGATATACCACAGACATGACGTCATTACGTTATAAGGTAGAACGTTATATTGACGACGTTACGGTATAATAGTATCCATTATTCTAGATGACGTTATTATAAAGTTCATGTTTGTCGATACTCGTCGACATTCTGGGGGCGCGAAAGATATACGTATTGTATACGTATTAAAGTCATTAACATGTTGACGTGTGAAGAAAATATGCGTAAAACAATAATATGCATTATTTGGCGCTAGCACAAATATCAGTTCATATATTTGTATGTCCAATACGTTCAATTACAGTTTAAGAACTTATGGCGTTAATAATACGAATTTTACGTATACTGTAGTATCAGTTTAATTAACTGATTAGTATCAAATGTCATTTTGTCCACCCTTTAATGCGTTCCTTAGCCTTGATGGCTGCAACTCGTTTTGGTAGAGTATCTACTGACGACACTAGTTTACTGTTATGTGTAACTTCTAAAGGAAACAGTTTCACTATCGGACGATTCGTTTGTCCTACACTTGTTCGAATTTTGGCTGAGCGAACAAGCCCATCATTACCCGTGTTCAGTTCCTCAACAACAGCTAATTTCCACATTACACGAGGAGAATGATTTTCATGAATCTGGACAACATCACCGACTTGAATCACTTGATTGTTATTGCCAGATGTACGGTGGAATTCCCTAAGGGAAGTTAGATATTCAAGTTTCCATCTGGACCAAAACCTTTGAATAAGTAATGCTTGTAGTTTGACTCGTTTGTTGATTGTAGTATGATCACCAAAGTCTGGTTCACGGAGTTCATCATTCTCAACGGGAGGATAAGGTAATGAAGTTATTCTTCTTCCGTATAGAATATGTGAAGGAGTCAAGGGTTCCGCATCTCCTATATCTGTAGACATATATGTAAGAGGTCTGTCGTTGATTACAGCTTCGATTTCAGTAACAATAGTTTGAAGCATTTCCAAACTGATGTGAGTTCGACCGAGAACCTTTTTCAGACAGTTCTTTGTCAGTCCTATTAGACGTTCCCACCAACCTCCATACCATGGTGCTCGTTTAGGTATGAATTGCCAATCTGTACCACGGTTGCTGAGTGACTGTTTCAGTGACGGAGATTGAAGCAAACGAGATAGAGTTTCTGAAGCAGCTAGATAAGTTGATGCATTATCCGAAATCATAATCCTAGGTAGAGATTTACGGCTTACAAAACGTCGAAACGCTCGTAAGAAGGAATCTTCTCGGAGGTTGGGAACAACTTCCAGATGAACTGCTCTTGTCGATGCACACGTAAAGAGACATATGTATGCCTTAGATTCGGATCCATCAGTGTTTGTAACGTATAATGCTCCAGTGAAATCTACTCCTGTAACACTGAATGGTGGTGATTCTTGTAATCTGATTTTCGGAAGAGGAGGTGGGTCCGGAGCCGAGTACGGTCTTCCGATAACTTTACGGCAAGTTACACATCTGCGTAGTATCCGTTTGACACATTGTCGAATTGAAGGAATCCAGAATGTTTGACGGATAAGAGTCACTGTAGAATTCAGACCCGCATGCAATTGACTGACGTGGGCATCCATCACTATCAAGGTAGTAAGTTCATGATGGGTGGGTAACAGGTATGGGAATTTGGCTTCTTCTCTCACTGGCGCATTATGAATTCTCCCGCCGCAACGAATTGTTCCGTCTTTGTCCATGAATAATCTGAGTTGTCTTACAAGCTGAAGACGATTTATACAGTCTGATCGCATACTGGCTATTGATTTCTGTACATCCGAGAGGTTGCGAGATGGATAAGATAGATGGTCCGTTTGTACATTCCATCTCATTCCGAGTATTTTGGTCTGTGCGTCTGTATCCAACACACCTTCTGAAGTGGCTAAATCACGAAGAGCCACACTGTTAGACGTCCACGAACGGAGATTGAAACTAGCTTTAGACATAAGTTGACGAGATTCTCGGAAGTAATCTAAAGCGTCACTTTCTGTGGGAACGCTGGATAGAATGCTGTCGACATATAGATCTCGTTTCAATAACTGAGTAACTTGAGCGTCATTCTCATCCATGTGTTTCAATAGCGTTGCATTGAGGATAAACGGTGAACATGTTGCTCCGAATAAAACTGCCTTGAATCGATAGGTGCATAACGGACTATTTGGGTCGTCAGGATTTTCAAGCCATAGAAATCTGGTGACGTCACGATCTTGTTCATCTAAGCCGACGTGGAGAAATGCCTTTTCAATGTCGGTGGCCAATGCAAATTTGTTGAGTCGAAACCTCATTAGGATCGTTGTCAAACAATTTATATTTGGTGGGAAAGTTTGTAGACAGTCGTTGAGACTTGGATGAGCAGAAGATTGTCGACAACTACAATCATACACTATGCGAATCGGAGTTGTGGTTGAGTCTTTCTTGACCGCATGATGAGGGATATAGTGAACTGGATGATTTGGAGAAACGGTTGTGTCAACTTTCTCTATGAAGTCACGGCGTTCCTGGTCAGAAATAATTTCACCATATTTCTTGAGTAGACTCGTTTCTTGACTAAGTCTCTTTATTGTATTTTGTGTTCTCCGAAGTGTGACATTGTAGTTAGTAGGTAATGGAGGGTGATCATCTTTCCACGGTAATTTCGCCTGATACTGTCCATCACGCAAAATGATAGAGTTATCCTGATATGTCTCTAGGATATTCTTGGTCTTCTCATCTGATTCTCGGGTACTAATTCCGAGACCTTCCAATTCCCAGAAACGTTCCAGATTGAATTCTTCTATTTTATGGGAGGTTAGAATGTTTAGCACAGTTGATGAAAGGTTCTTGGATTCCTTTGAGAGTGGGCCCGAAAGTAAATATCCTATCTTGGATTCGACAGCGGTTGGACCATCTCCACGAATGACTTTATCCTGGACGATCTCCCAGTAGTAATCAACTCCAATTAGTAGTGAAATTTCGAATGTGTCCTCTTCCGTCACAGGATGTGCTAAACGTAAACCTTTGAGATACGCTAAATCACGTATTTGTTGTCGGAGTCGATTACTTAGAGGAACGGCAATCTCTGGAACGATCAAAACTTCTAATGGTAATTTCTCACCATTTCCCGTTTCAAGGTGGATTGTGGCTAACTTGAGATGGCGCACATTTTTATTAGTGTCACCAAATGTTGAAAGTGATATGGTATCAGTTCTAGTAGGAACCAGTTGAAGTTTCCTAGCGAGAGATTCTGTGATGAAGGATCGTTGCGCTCCTTCGTCGAAAAGAATGTTTGCAGTGGCTTGAATTTGTTCCAACCAGACAGGTGCTACAGCGGTTTTGAGTAAAACTCCCGTAGATTGTTGCCCTGTGAAAGTTGCACTGTGGAGTATTGGAACGGAGGACTCTGCATCACTGTTTACTACGTTCACAGATGTGCCTGGTTTGGATGTGGAAAATTCCTTTGTTGTAATTGCAGATGGGTTAGAATTGGTTCTGCATAGACTTGTGTGGTGTTTCCGATGGCAATTACGGCAACTGTATTTCGAGCGACATTCTGATACTTGATGAGGTTTCAGACAATTGAAACACAATTTCTGTCGTCTGACTATTGACATGCGAGATTCATAATCAGGAACTCTGGTACAGTCATTTGATGAATGTGATTCCTCGCAAAACGTACATACCTTGGGTTTGAAGTCGTTGTTTACTTTCTTTGGTGGCTTGAGATGTGATTTTGTCCCGGTGAAGAATGTCACAGTGGTCGGAAGTATTTCAGTACCGGTACATTCGAATGTTGAGGGTTTTCGAACGATCTCAAGAATACTGACTTCGTGAAGTATAGCCTTCCTTAATTCGCTTAAAGTCCAGCTGATATTTCCGTGTTGTCGAGCAAGATTTTGCTTGATCTCATCTGGTAATTTTCCAAAGATTATCGGTATGAGTATTATCCCGAAAGTGTCCTGGTGTTGACCAAGAGCCTCTAATCCACGAATGTAAGATTCGGGTCTATCGTAATAGACTCGCAAACTGTTAACATTGTTCCTTGGGCTTGGTAAATCTAGCATAGCTTGGATGTAGGCTTCCGTAATCTTATGGGGTTGTCCGAATCGCTCGATGAGTAAATTAACAGCTTGTCTGTAGTTGGCGTTAGTAAGCGTAAATCCAGCGATGGACGACTGAGCGGCGTCATCCCGTAACAAGGTCTTCAATTATCTGAACTTTTCTACATCTGATAATGTAGAGTTCAGATGTACAGTTGATTCGAAAGAATCCCAAAATGATTGCCACTGGAGAATATCTCCGCTGAATGTAGGGAGCGTAAGTTTCGGCAACTTATTCTGGACATGATTGAAATTCGATCGACTCTCCGAGTGATTCGTGTTGTGGTCCCTTTCATCGAAGTGTAGCAATTCTGGTGGTAAATTATCTCTTCTTGTTCTCTGTGTCGGCGGAGGTTGTTGATCTCTCTGAATTTTCAAGAATCCTTCCAGTTGCTTAATCTTTGTATTCAATGTCACGTTGTATTCAGTGGTTTGGGTGACTTCGTCCTCAATATCGCCGATATCAGACAACTCAACGATTTGTTCGTTGAATGTCTGTAGAAGTTTCCTTTTTTCGTATGACAGTTCCAGTATAGTAGATAAATGGCAGAAATCCACATTGGAAGAATTTCCTTGAACTTCCTCGTAGTTCCTCAGTAAATCTGCAACAGATCCGCGATGTGCTGCACGAACGGTTTTCAACTTGGTCAAATCCATCCTGGTCACGGCACCAAAATGACGTGAAACGTATAGTTGAAGGATTAAATCAATCGATTAGGTGGATTGATTCAGCTCAGAGTAGTACTTCTCGTTGTGTATTATAGTTGTATATGACGGATTGACAAGTTGAAGAATCTGATGAGTTGCTATTGGATTTATCCAAACTATGATATATACATGAAGACAATATAGTATACGTCTAGCACGTATGAACAACTGAATGCAACTAAATTGATATCGACAGTTAAAGCGTCTTAGTTTTCAACAGCACATGCAGTCTGGAACTGCAGTATGTTTATCATTGCATGCAGTTACGAACTTAAAACATTGTACATATCCAACTGAATCTGTCTATTATTTATATGTTATATATATATGTTATATCTTTGCACTGCCTTGTATGGGTGTATGCAATAAAGAATTGAATTGAATTGAAATAAACACTCCATGTTGAATTGAAATTGGAACGTTACGCATAATAGAATCAGATTACGTTATCATAGCGTCATAAAGATATACCACAGACATGACGTCATTACGTTATAAGGTAGAACGTTATATTGACGACGTTACGGTATAATAGTATCCATTATTCTAGATGATGTTATTATAAAGTTCATGTTTGTCGATACTCGTCGACAGGGCTGAATACGTAGGTCCATTACCTAGGGCATCATCTACTAACGAAGCTGATACAACCGACAGGGATGCGACCGTCAGAAATACCCCCATCGCTGATGACTCATTGTTGGCAATGACAGGTTCTGCGCCACAGTCGCCATCACTTGCAACAACATCTGCCGCTACTGATGCTAGTAGTAATGTTGGTATAGTGACTGCCAGCTGTTCTAGTCTCGGTCGAAGAAAGCGCGGCCTCTCAAAAAAGTATACCTGTGAATATATTTGTCCACATTGCCGGTGGACATACGGCGACGAAAACGACCCCCAAATCGGAGACGACTGGGTGCAGTGTAGTATCTGTAGATGTTGGCAACATCTGAGATGCACAGAGGAAGATGGCATCATCGACGACGATGAGATATTCACCTGCTATAAATGTCTTTGTACAATTTAGGAAGCCGAACTCGCGATTAGGCCTATTGAGGTGTCAGGCATTTGGCAATGGTTTTGAGGGTAAGCTTGTATTCGAGACTTTAGTTTTACCGGCGGCACGTCACAACGACTGATCAAAGGAATTCATTCTCTACGGTGTTTCGCGAGTCCTGTAAATATTTTTTTCTCGCACTCATTTATTCTTGCTTTTCACGGACACATCGATACTCACCCAATATACCAACACATCGTATCGGACATGTTGGCAGCTGAAGGTAAATATTCCACACCCCTACCCCCCCACCCCCTTTTGGGTTTGATGTGGAAGCAGAACCATCGACAGATATGGCTGATAAAACAAGTGTGTTAGCCATGTTTGCTTTTTTCTTGATCGATGGACGGCAGATGCCCACTTTCAAGTGGATGGGCCTTGGCGATTTGCTGTTACCTATGTTAATTTATATATTTAGCCGGCACGAATCGACCGTTCAATCAAACAAATTTACGTAAAAGTAGTTCGTATTATTAGAATTAGCAATGAATGTATATTTCTTTTCTGTAAGTCACCGGTACGACTTGGCCGTGATGTGCTATAGTATAAAGAACGAAAATTAAATAAAACTTCACGTAGAATAAGTAATTACAACACATATACGGGAAGTGGAAAGAGGTGCCGACATACTGACAGAGCCACATGACTTCACAGTATAGTCTTCTGGTTAACCTATTCTAAAGCACATACCAAGAATCTAACGATTCGTGATATGTTTTGTATCTCAGGTACGCTTTTATTGTACCTGTTCATCTGGCAACTTGGATGACATGACCACACGGCCCCTAGCACCGGCATAAACGTTATTAGATACAAATCTAGAGAGCTATGATGGAAATGCTCTGACAACTCGTATATTGGTAATTGGTGAGCTCTGTCGCTGTGACAACTCGAACACTGGCGATTGGTGAGCTGTACCGTCATCAGATGAAAATGACGGCATTGAAACACAAAAGACTAGTCTGTAAGGCCCGATGTCGATCCAGCATCAGCTTTCCACAAATGCCAACATATATCAAAGACCAAAAGGTCTGTATAGGGGGCGGGCCACGGGGACGAAACGTCCACCAGCAGAATCTCGCAATATACGGGTAAAAATTTCCACTAATAATGGGCGAATATAGAATTCAGAATTGATATAAAATATAACGCTATAATTTGGGTGATCATAGAATTCATAAACTAGAGGTTCCGCTTTGACCCTTGAGTTGCCGCTCCGGCATGAAACCTATGCTGGTTGTTTTTTTTGAGCAAAAACATACGTCTCCCCCAACCTCCCACCTTGCCTTGAATGGGCACATAATTTAAGAGAAAGTGCTATAAAATGAATGTAGCAATAAGTATCTTAAACAAAGCTGCGTATCTAAAAATATTAATTACAAAGAAGCGATTTTCATTGTACATACATGTACAAGTAGATGAACGAAGGGACGGACACCGGACACGGATGGATGCATGCACACATACACTAAAACCTGATCAAATGCTGAGGCTATCCCAATGAAGCTTCCATACAAGTTTGGTGAAATTCCATCCAATAGTTCTCAAGATATCTTGCAGACAAAGCCTGTATACACATGTACAAGCAGATGGACGGACGAACGGACACCGGACGAACGCATGCACACACACCAAAACCTAATCAAATGAGGGGGCTATCCCAATGAAGCTTCCATCCGAGTTTGGTGAAATTCTGTCCAGTAGTTCTCCAGATATCTTGCAGACAAACCCTGTATATACATGTACAAGTAGATGGACGGACGGACGGACACCGGACATGGATGAATGCACGCACACACACCAAAACCTAACCAAATGAGGGGGCTATCCCACTTTAGCTTCCATCCAAGTGGGGTGAGATTCCGTCCAGTAGTTCTCAAGGTATCTTGCAGACAAGCCCGGTATATACATGTACAAGTAGATGGACGGACGAACGGACACCGGACATGGATGAATGCACGCACACACACCAAAACCTAATTAAATGAGGAGGCTATCCCACTGAAGCTTCCATCCAAGTGGAGTGAAATTCCGTCCAGTAGTTCTCAAGATATCTTGCAGACAAGGCCTGTATATACATGTACAAGTAGATGGGCGGACGGACGAACACCGGACACGGATGAATGCACGCACACACACCAAAACATAAACAAATAACGGGGCTATCCCAATGAAGCTTCCATCCAAGTTTGGTGAAATTCTGTCCAGTAGTTCTCCAGATATCTTGCAGACAAGCCCTGTATATACATGTACAAGTAGATGGATGGACGGACGGACACCGGACATGGACGAATGCACGCACACACACCAAAACATAATCAAATGAGGGGGGCTATCCCACTGAAGCTTCCATCTAAGTGTGGTGAAATTCCGTCCAGTAGTTCTCAAGATATCTTGCAGACAAGGCCTGTATATACATGTACAAGTAGATGGACAGACGGACGGACACCGGACGCGGATGAACGCATACACACACACTAAAACCCAGTCAAATGAGGGGACTATCCCAATGAAGCTTTCATCCAAGTTTGGTGAAATTCCGTCCAGTAGTTCTCCAGATATCTTGCAGACAAGCCCTGTATATACATGTACAAGTATATGGACGGACGGACGGACACCGGACATGGATGAATGCACGCACACATACCAAAACCTAATCAAATGAGGGGGTTATCCCACTGTAGCTTCCATCCAAGTGGGGTGAGATTCCGTCCAGTAGTTCTCAAGATATCTTGCAGACAAGGCCTGTATATACATGTACAAGTAGATGGACGGATGGACGGACACCGGACACGGATGAATGCACCCACATACACCAAAACCTAATCAAATGAGCGGGCTATCCCAATGAAGCTTCCATCCAAGTTTGGTGAAATTCCGTCCAGTAGTTCTCCAGATATCTTGCAGACAAGCCCTGTATATACATGTACAAGTAGATGGACGGACGGACTGACACCGGACATGGATGAATGCACGCACACACACCAAAACTTAATCAAATGAGGGGGCTATCCCACTGAAGCTTCCATCCAAGTGGGGTGAAATTCCGTCCAGTAGTTCTCAAGATATCTTGCAGACAAGGCCTGTATATACATGTACAAGTAGATGGACGGACGGACGGACACCGGACACGGATGAATGCACGCACATACACCAACACCTAATCAAATGAGGGGGCTATCCCAATGAAGCTTCCATCCAAGTTTGGTGAAATTCCATCCAGTACATGTAGTTCTCAAGATATCTTGCAGACAAGGCAAGGGGACGGACAGACATCCATCCAGACATCCATCCATCCAGACAGACAGACAGACAGCACAAACACTAGATGTCTCCCCCCAACATAGTTGGGGGAGACATAATAATGCATACGGCCATTCATGATTCACCGCCTGTTGTGAGAAGAGGTGTGCTGTACATATATTTGGGGGTGTTGGCTGACGGGTCGGCATGAAAATGTTCATTTGAGATATAAAGCTGATCAATTTCTTGAGATCTGCTAGATGTCATCGATACTAAAGTACAGGATACCCGACTGAAAGAAATTAGCTTGCAGCTCGTGGCTTCGCCACTCGTGAAAATACCAATTTTCTCACCCCACTCGATGAAATATTTATGGTATTCGTCAAGAAACAGGTGATATCCTCTATGTATCTCAATAGTTTTGGTTATAGTGTGATTATTTTGTGAATTTTGAATAACGATTGTAGAATTCAAAATTGATATTAAATAATATATATCGTAATTCCGTATATATGTTATTCCGTAACGGAACATTCTTTCGTCACGTGATCAGCGCTGTTTAATAAGTCATCTCCAAGTGCAATCGCATATCTTCTTAAGAAGTCCTTCTATTATCTCTGATATCATACTGAGATGATCTGCCATTTAAGTACCTAATAGTGGCCGATCAAAATTCACGATCTAGTCACTTATGTAATTCCGTAACTCTGGAATTGATGGTAAGACAATCGATGATGATTGCACATGTCTATTCAAAATGCTCATCTGACGGAAATAATTTCACAGACCTTGTCAATAGTTAAAATATGTCATGTGATTGCTGATACCAACATCGTATCCTGTTATATGACATACCTCCACGATGTCATATCTCTCTCCCCGGTTAACCCATGGCTAGGGGTCGTATGAACTCCTGCACTAAAAACATTCTCATGGTGTTCATATGAACAGTCACAACCAAAGCGTGAGTGAGAGTGTAATGAATTTACAAGCAAAATCATATGGATTGAGAATACTGATCAGCGATACGGATTTGATATTTTTGCAACATCATGATGTCTGCAGGCATTATTGAAAACTGTTGACCGCTTCTCTCTTGCAGGAAACTATAGTCAATGTTTATGTATACTATGACTGTTTTTCTTTGGATTTGGTGCTAATGCCGTTATATGAATTAGGTCTTTGGATTATGTACGTGGAAATTGTTTAATGGACAACAGCTGAATATTGAATGACGGGCTAGAAGCTTGTATTCTTTACCATCATTCCATGGTATCAAATGTGACATATGTTGAACCTGGTATACGCATAAGCGTCAAATTCGACGTCCAGTAGTCATTCGCACAGACTTTCCGGAATTAATGATTGAAATACTGTTTCGTAAAAGCGAGTGTTAAAAGTGTCAAGTTAGTTGAGTCGTCTCAGTGTTAAATTTGTTTCAATGAGAAGATAAATCGGCCACAATAACACTTAACTGACTGAAACATAACACGTCATTGACTCAATCAGAACACTATAAAAACGCAAACTTACTTAACATTTGAAAAGTTTGCGCCTTAAATATGTTTTTCTTTATTAGTATGATATTTATCATAACCTTGTCGAACCAGCTTCGGCACTGATATTTTTTAATTTTGATTAGAATCGTCTTGAATATCACAGACTCGTAGGCTAACGGAAAGTACTAGCGGTATATGGAATATGTATCAAACCAAGATCATTCTGGGATAGTATATGCACAAAAGTGGTTTATACGATGTCCGTATCAAGCCAAACACCTGTACGCAATTAAAAATTAAACCCACAAATTCCTTTGAAATAAAGATGTTTAATTTTCTATAATGTTTTCCGGTCCACTGAGGATTGTGCTGAAATTCAGATTTTTATTAGAAAATCAGCCGATGATTCCAGCCACGATGAGAGCTTGGAGGGATTTTAGTTTCTCTGGATCTGTTACGAAATATTAAAAATTATAGTGATTAACATATACTTTCAGGAAATGAAACGATATATGCATAGATTAAAATTATGAATATTTTTTCCATGAAGTTATTATATCATCAAATTAACGTCTCGTATCAATATATATATATACATATTATTATAACTCGTCTTTCTCCAGCATTATAAATTGCATGTCATCACTTGAACTGAGCTTCCATGTTCAAACTTAAGAGTATTTTTTTCCACTCAATCGGGCGAAATTTTTCCACTCACACTAAGATTTTGTCGACGGAATTTCACCGAAGCAAAAATGAATGAGAATGATATGTTTACAACTTACCAACGCAATCATTGCTGAATAAGGTAAAACCTTCGCAGCAATGGAGTTCGTCCTCTGGGCAGGTGGGAACTTCTGTCTTGTTAAGAGTCACAGTAATCAGTCTGTACATCGGGGTATCACTGTACCAAGAAAAGTTCAATATACACCCTCTGTGTATTGGAGAAAGTGGATCAAACACCCCAGGTGTAGGTACTCTAACGACACATATACGCTGGTCAAGTTTGGTTGAAGTTTGTATCTACTGTACCATTTTGATGTTTCAAGTATGGGCGTCAGTTCCGATATATAAAATATTATATTTTTGGCCTTGTTATTAGTCGGTAAGATCTGAGATTTATACAACGCCAATTCTATAAATAAAACTTGAAATGAAGAAGGAATGGACATGTACTTGTTTCTTTAATAGCTTGTTTTCCAATGTTTTAATAAATAATCATGAAAAAGCATAGTTTTTTGGACTACGTCATATATGGCTGGGTACTTTATGCAAGTCTAATGTCTACCTGATGAGCTTTGGTTCATATTAGCAAGATGTACATCTTGCTACTTCACAATGGGAAAGTGGTAAAGTTGGATGATGGCGATCTAGCTACTTCCACACCATACACATGGAATTGAACGCATCATATAAATGGGAAAAATGCCGACGTACTGACAAGAAATCAAATGACCTCAAACGCCAATATCTTGACTGCATACCCCAAAACATCACTTTAAATGAAGAAGGAATTGACTTGTACTTGTTTCTCCAATAGCTTGTTTTCCAGTGTTTTATTATATAATAATGAAAAAATGACAGTTTGTTAGACTACGTTAGCTATGGCTGGTTAATTTATGCAAGTCTAATGTCTACCTGATGATCTTTGGTTCATATGAGCGAGATGTACATCTTGCTATACTTCACAATGTGGAAGAGGTAAAGTTGGATGATGGCGATCTAGCTACTACCAGGCTAATTAATCGTATCATATAAATGTGGTGGAAAAACTGCCGGCGTACTGACGAGAAATCAAATGACCTCAAAAGCCAATATCCTGACTGCATACCCCAAAACATCACAGAAACTAACAATGATTCCTGTGATGATTTTTATGTCAGCCACACTTTTATTGCAGCTGTTCCTGTGAACATATTGAATGACATGGCCACATAGCCCCTAGCAAAAATATCCATTTTGCTATCAAATTCTCTTACACGATGCTTGTTTTGTAGACTGGACATCTGTCCCAGACGGTTACGTTCATGAGATGGTCGTCACAGGGCTCATAACTGAAGATGTATGTGTAGTTCTCGTGCTTGATATACCGCTCGACCTGTTTACGTGAAACTTGTACAGTGACGGGACTGAGGTCACGGTCGCAGCACCAATGGGACCTGCAACAAATCAACATATATCTCTTAATTAAGGGATTTCGTTTCCTTTCTTTTACCGGAGGTCACCAGATATGTCCCACAAAACCTACATTTATAGACTAATAGGCATTCATATCAAATGAACCAAGAATATCCTCAAAACTGTCATCAACAGCTAAAATGTCAACACTCTCAGATTTACATTTGATTTTTCAACGTACCGGCATTTTGGCTTTGAGGTTTTCTCCTAAAAATCGATTTTGCCATTTGTCTCCATTGCCAGAAATTGACACGGTGAAGGACCAGTTTATTGTAGCTAATTTCAATCAGTAATACATGCAATAAAATACAAGAAAAGAGTTTCAAACTTCACCATGTCAATTTTTTCTAAGATAGCATTTTGAGTTCACATTTTGGACTGAACCCTAATACCCCATTGAAATCAGTGTTATTTCTTAGAATCTCTCATTCCTACAAACACGACTTATATATAAAAAAACTACAATGTCAAAATATCAGATTTTTTATATGCTCTTTTTTCAAGTAGTACTTCAAAATAATTTTGTAATTTATCGATTTTTACGATCAACAAGCCAGAAATAATTAACTAATGGGTATACAAGCTAACAACCAGCCATTGAAGTGAAGGAACTGTGGAATAAGTAAAACTACCGTACTTATCGTGATGTGTAATCACTATCTAGTCAACTCACGAGTCTCCTCGTTTCTCCTTCTCCAAAGTCGTTCTTGCTGGAAAACTGAAAGACGGCGTGAAAATAACGACAAACAGTACACACGCCAGTGGTAACAAAAACGAAAGATTTACTGTCGCCATCTTGAATTTAGTGGCGAAATTATAAGCACCATGCCAGTTCTTTGTGCGATGACGTCATGCAAGTTTTGCATACTGGGTGAACCCACTTCGACAGATTAGTATCCATAGCCCTTGTATACAAACCATCTGGAGACCTGTCATATTTAGGACAAAATTGCTACAATCACGATAAGCGTGTCTCGCTTTAGTCTTCGGGTCATATGGGTTTGTTGGAAAAATCCTGACTATGATATTAAAAGTTCACCTACTATAACCAGACATGGTTAAGATAACTGGTGTTCTAATTATGATAATACTAGTTTTCCTGACTTACTTAAATATAACTGCTCTATCATATCTGGCCTTGAAAATGTAGGATTGATGACTTTCTCGCGCGTGTCGACGTTACCGAATAGTAAAATTGGACACGATTTTTATTCCTATTTCTTTCTTCTTCTCATATAAACTTAATAGTTCTGATATTGCCGTTTCTGAATAGAACTACTCCAAAATCTCCTAATACCCGGAGAGTCTACCAACATTGTAGCAGCAATGTTTCAATTGAGCTCACAGTATCAATTTTGGCCCAACACTGGTAGCCATGACGGTCCCAATGATGGTCCGAGACTAATATGTCAATCGAAACCAGTCTAGAGCCACAAAGTTGGTTTCCATGGTTGGTACTAAACAGGTCCATCGTATGCTGGCGCTTTCAAAAACCGATCCACTCAAAGCCCGTTCCTTCTCATTCACCAAACGCTATATAGACGATCTTCTCGCTGTGGATAATCGCTATATAAATGACGCAGTGAAGGATATATATCCACCTTCACTGGATTTGAAGGAAACTACAGATAGCCCAACAGGCACATCTTATTTAGATATCTACCTCTATAAAAATGAAGCGGGCATTCTCTCTCGTCGACTTTATGACAAAAGAGATGATTACAATTTCGACATCGTAAACTATCCCTTTCTGGATAGTAATATTCCAGTGGGACCTGCATATGGCGTATACATATCTCGCTTAGTAGCATTTGCTAGATCCTGTGTTAAATGTGATGATTTTAATCAACGTCACAAAACATTGTTGCAGAAACTTATAAACAGGGCTATTCCACCAAGCGCCTCCACTCAAAGTTTCTCAAATTTGGCGATACATATCGCATGCTGATAGCAAAATACGAACGTAGCGTGCAAGATCTATGGCGCTACGTTTCGTAACTTGTGTCTAATTCCGCTTAACCCGGGGCTAGGGGCCGTATGAGCCCCATGTACTTCAAGATCCTCATGGTACTCATATGAACAGTCACAATCAAAGCGTGGCTGAGGTACATCATTTTTAGATGACGACTCTATAACGAATATTATGGATTAAGAATACTGATCAGCGATACGATTTGATATTTTGGAACATCATGATGTCTTGCCGGCATCATTGAAAATTGTTGACCGCTTCTCTCTTGCAGGAAACAAGCCTATGTTTATGTATACTTTTGTCTTTTTGAATTTGGTGCTAATACTGTTATATGGAAATGGAATAGGTCTTTGGATTATGGACGCGGATATTCTCTAATGGACGACGGCTGGATTATGAATGACGGACTAGACGCTTGTAATGTCAACGCATATAGTAGTATAGTAACGCACGGTGTATCTACATACGAGCGTCACATCCGACATTCAGCTGTCGTTCATATTTCCGCGTCCATTTTCCAAATGCTAAGACATATTAAAACCAAACTTCAAACAGCAATGAAATAATAATATATATATAAGCACAGGCAAAGGAGATTTTCGCTTTAGATGGATTGTTTCCTTTCAGTGTCTCTCTCTGCTGCTCTATTGTCTCGCTCCGAGCCGGCCGGTGTATTGTGACGTATTGCTCAGGGATTCCCCAACTCCTTGTCAGCCCGGCGAGGCCTGTCTGGTGGGAATTTCTGATTCATATTCTCATGCAGTTAGCATATATATTTTCATGAACGACCCAGCTATTTACGAATAATAATCAGTTATATTAATATATAAACCTATCGGCACAAGAATAATCAGTTGGGAAAGCAAGCGTCACCCCTTGTTGAGGGTCATTTCCTGAATAAAAAGAGAACATGTTTAAGTTGCAAAACTGTAAACATCTACATTAGCGGCCAAATGGGGAAATATGTATAGCTATATTGTAGTGACGAAGCATTGAAGAATAGCTGTAACTGGCATCAGACCGGAGTTAATCACTTCCGGGTCGGAGCCCTCGACCTACATCGTTTAGAAATTTGAGAGTAGATCTTTATGGATTTTATGAGCTGTGATTTTTCAGCATTGTGATACATCTGATATTCCAACTTGCAGATGAGGCTTCAAACTGTACTTCCTGGTGTTGATTTGGGCCACTTTGGGAAAAGCATGGTGGATGGAGACATGATCAATTAGGGTTGAGAAGGCTCCCTGTTTACAGAAGGAATGACATTCGGTAGCACCAATCAGCTGTCAATGGCGGGAATTTTAAATTTCCATGGTCAACTCCTTTCACAGTTAGTGTCCCACAAGGTGAATATTGTCATGCCAAGTGGATTGATGCATCGGTAGTTTTCTGAATTTTTTTGGTGATTTTTTTTATGCTAATACATAACAAGTAACAAAATTATTAGTGATCTGATGCCAACTGCTGTGAATAAGGAATTTTATTTTCCGTTTTTGGCCTAATAGGTCTGGATAAGGCAAGTTTTACCTTATCACTTTTCCGTTCATGAAATACTCTCATACAGAAATAATATATACCGGTATGTGTAAAAAATACTTTTTTTTGCACTGCTGGATCGTCACAATATTCAACTACTGAACACGTGGTGTGACTGTTTGTGTGCAATCTATTAACGAAACATAATAACATAAGCGATTATTTGCATTAGCGGTTCACGGTCTTTATTTTACGTCACTATTGCATTTTAAAGTCCAAATCAAGATGGAGAATAAAAGAGAAAAATGATTTTTTTTAAATGTTTGGGGATTCGAATCCAAAAGCTTGCATTCATTTTAATCTGCAGTCCGACACTGTAACCACTCGACCAAACAGCTGATACAATTTTCAGCTGGAGGAATCATGTGCCGAATGGCGGTGAACTACACCCTCACTGAGCATTCCAGCGCTTTGACATATTTCTATATCATGAAAATAGGACACCTTTAACCGAAACGATTTTCCAGTATCATTTACGATCAAACCCACCGAATTTGGATATCTAAGACTCGTTTTGGTTAAAGGTGTCATATTTTACACATGAAGGGAATTCCCTCAAAGAATATCACCAAGAATTGGAAGAACAAACAAATGCCTATTTTCTAATAATCGTAAGATTATTTTGACAAATCTCTTCAGAATACGAAACTTCAGTATTTTTTCTCTCAGGCTAATAACTTTTGAAGTAAACACGAGGAAATTATATTTTCGGTTTACAAACGCAACACACCAAGGAAAAATTTACGGTCAAACACCCCCATTTCAAGAGAGAAGCGGTCAGCAGTTTTCAATGATTCCCGCAAGACATAATGATCTTCCTATTGTGCGCTTAAATGCGTTTCACTGTTCTGTATTTTTTTTTTTGGAAACAATTTCCAGGACGAGTGGTGAAGAATATGATATTGAAAACTGTCGTCCGCTTCTCAATTAAAGGAAATTACCTATGTTTATACATATTTTTGGCTATACGTACTAGTACCTTTTTATGGAATAAGGAATTTCGATTACGGACGCGGAAATTCTTTATGGACGACGGCTAACAACTGAATGTTGAATGAAAGACCCTTTTCAATTAAAATGCCCGATATTTGTCATACGGCTAAACAAGGTTTTGACACCAAATCTTGCAAAATTGCAGTTCAAGACTGTCCAGCATGAAGTTTCAATTATACTAGAGTTCTAAATGTGCACATAGAGGTTGTCTCACATGTCCGATTTTTAACACTTTTTATACATTCACTTCTTCATTAACTGGAAAGACCTATGCTGTTAATTCAAAAGTTGTTCTCCAACTGATTGTACTTATTTAGTTTCCTGTAAAACGTGTGTTGGCTAGACGACCCAAAGAAAAAAGCGAAAAAGCGACTACTTGTAGGAAAACCCTTTTCTGCCCCCAACCACGGCTGGGAGAAGTTTAGTATCCAGATTATAGACATTGTCTACCCATCTGTCACGGACTACCATTCTAGATTTGATGGACAATGTCTGGACATGGAATTATTCTGGATGATGGAACTTAGTTCAGTGGAAAGGGTTCGGCAATGTAACAAACCGCCGATCGGAAAATCCAATATCACCCAAATATATGTAAACATCACGAACAGGTACATCATAGCCATGGCCCGAGAAAGTTTAATCGACGATTCACATTCATATTACTATGAGATACTTAGTGAGTTTATCTAACACGCCCCGTAGTGTAACACGTAGCGTACAGTAATGTTACAGTAACATCCCCAGAATTCTAAGTGACCCAGAGGTTGGCAATGCTGTACCTAATTATTTCAAGTTCGCGGAACCGTCGTGTATAATTTCCTATACCACTACACTAAATCAATTGCAAGTAACATTTTAATTAGTCTAAAGCCATTAAAGAATTTGACTGGAAAGAACACAAGTCCGGTGTCTATACGTGTGACGGTGGGTCGTCGACATTCATCTATAAACCATGTGGACATATTGGGACTGGTAACCTTGATATGGTGTGCAATATGGACTTCAAAATAAGCCTAACGAATGGACCAAAATATACTGAGCCGAGGAATATCAATCTCCTGGCTGAACAAAAAATAATCCTTAGCGCACTTGAACAGTAGGTCCAGTAAATATAGAGCCTACTTTACTTGGTTGACTGTTTGGATCTTGACAAAGGCAAGTTGTCGACAATATCCGCCAAATAGACCAGCAAAAAAAAAAATAAAAAAATGAGAGACTCATGGTGCAAGGGACCGCCAAAGTAAATTCGTTATTGCTCCAGAAGACAAGGCCCCAAATACTCTGACATATATCTGAAGAAAATATTACTATTACCAGGTGCTGGTTAAGGAGTTGAGCATAGCTATTTACCTGCTTCAGTATCGACTTAGCCCTCTACTGGAATTACTTTGGAGGATATATTCAACAAACAAAAGTAGTTTCTCAAGAAAATGGGTATTTCCATTCCTTCCACTCAAACTGATATACCAAATCGATGTGGTGGATATTATCGACAATCTTGATCCAAACGGTCAACGAGGTATCAAAATGCATAAAACACCATTATTACTATTCCTCATCACGACCTGATTGAACACATTAGTTCATTAATAATATCGATGTTCAATCAACCTGGTTATCGGTAATAATGTAAGAAGCCTCAAGGCTTCCTTCAGTACTATTGCACGCAAAGGATATCATTCTTGAAATGATTCTTTGTTTATAGAATTGCTTGGATATCTCATTAACAAAATCGGCAATACAACATTCAAAAATCCCAATGGTTACAAATTGTGCATCACTTTTGGCAGACCTTTATCTGTTCTCGTATGAATGCGCCTATATGCAAAAATTGTCATTCAAAAGCCCCTTCCTTCTCATTCACCAAGCACTATATAGATGATCTCCTAGCACTGGATAATCCCTGTATTAGCGACGCTGTGAAAGATATATACCCCCGCCGCCGCCCCTTTCACTGGATTTGAAGGAAACCACTGATAGCACAGATACATCTAGAACATCATACCTATATACTTGTACAAGAAGGATGGGAATGGACTGTTAATCCCCAATTCCCGCCCTCTGTACACGTCAATCGACAAATATCTTTACGTTTATATTGTCTTGGTGGGAAATTTACCACACGACGTCGGGCACTACAGGATAGTTTTCCGGTTTACCCAATGTTGAGGCGTTTACTTCATCAGAAACTCTCGATGCTCACAAAGTAACATCAGATGAATTACCTATCTGAGCTGATCTCTCATCACAGCTCCCGAGCTAGCATATAGAGTTCAGCTTAAGTCGGTGCTAGGGGCCATGTGATTACTTCATATTTTCCACACGAACAGCTTCATTAGAAGCGCCGCTGATATACCCAGCCTATCTCTTAGAATCATCCGTATTCTACTCTGAATGAGAGTGAGGCTTTCCTCGTCGATTCTACGCCAAGAGAGACAATTACAATTTTGACTTAGTTAACTACCCATTTCTGGATAGCAATATTCCCGAAGGACCAGCATACGGCGTATACATATCTCGGCTGCTAGCGTTTGCTAGATCATGTGCAGACGGTGACGAATATTACTGCGGAAGCTTGTCAACCTGGGTTATATCACCAAACGTTTCCATTCAAAGTTTCTCAAATTCTGTAATAAATATCGTATATTGACGGCAAAATACGATCGTAGCGTGCAAGATCTCTGGCTATACGTTTCGTAACTTGTGTTTAACAAGGGGCTATGAGCCGTTTGAATGCCATGTGTTAATATCTTGATGGTGTTCAAATGAACAGACACAATCAAGGCGTGACTGAGATATAAGCTCTGGAAACGACTTGTAATTCAGAATAATGGTCAGCGATTAGAATTTTATGCATAGAACATCATAATGTATTGCTGGCATTATTGAAACTGTTGACCGCTTCTCTCTTGCCATGCTTGTAGGAAACGGTCTTGTGTTTTCATTATTTTTATTCCATACACCTTTAGAATTGATGCTGTCAAACGAAATAGGTATTTCGATTATTGGCGCGGAAATTCATTTATGGATGACGGCTGAATATTGAATGCCGGATCTGACGGTTGTCATTATCCTGTGCTGTTAACACTATCGAAAAGTACCAGTTGCACATTGGCTATAGCTTGAAATAAGAAGTGTCTGTGACGATGAAGACGGGAATGAATCCACTGTCACATAGGATTACATGGAAAAGCATCGAAGGATATCCTTCAGTTCTTAAAACATCTTAAATTTAAAAATTTAAATTTTCAGAGAGAAATCAGATTTTCCGTTGAATTGAACAACACTATTTTCTGTAGGGATCTACTTACAGCTCGTATTAGGTATGGTTAATATGTTTAAATGCTTGATAATGAACTGGTTCTCTTTATTCTGTTAGGACATTAAAAAGCATTCCTGAGCATAGACTTAGACTCTAATGGAGACACACGTTGGTTGCTTATATAATGTTGAAAGGAGCAGCAAATATATCTATTCTTGGAATTCAGTAGGCAGCCATTGTCACCCATGAGGCATTCTTAGCGAGCCATTGCCAAAACCGGTGTCAATTTGTGTACGGGCATGCAAACGTAGTCATAAAATTTGTCTTTCGTTGTTATAAAAGGAAATTTGTCATCGTTTCAAGA
Source organism: Hanleya hanleyi (assembly GCA_036873755.1). Lineage (NCBI taxonomy): Eukaryota > Metazoa > Mollusca > Polyplacophora > Lepidopleurida > Hanleyidae > Hanleya > Hanleya hanleyi. The sequence continues at coordinate 219,552 of JAVTVY010052952.1, read as the reverse complement.
AGTAAGTCATGTGTTGTTACGTACACAAATCGGCCGGAACACAAACATGTCCAGTAAAATTTCACATAAACCCAACACAAGATTCCTGTTAGATACAAACGAAATGTACTGGATACATTATTGAAAACCTGTGTGTAAAAATCGGGGAAATATCACTAAGCGACTCCACTCAAAGTTTTCCAATTTGGTTACGTTTCGTACCGTGTGTCTAATTCTGCTTAACCCGGGGTTAGGGGCCGAACCCATGTACTTCAAGATCCCCAGGCTGTTATTATGAACAGCCACAATCAAAGCGTGACTGAGATACATCATTCTCTAGATAACGACTTCACAACGAAAATCATACGGATGAAAACCCGAGCGGTTGAAACGATTGATTTGGCTTGGAACTTTAACGTTCAGTACCCGGCATGGAGAGCAATCCCAGGTGAGATCCAGCGGCAAAGTATCCACATTACTGCTTTTTCCTAATCCGGTCATGTTTTCAGAAGTTATTGTCCGGAAATGAAATTTTAAAATTGCCCAAGGTGGCCCCACCTATAAGCGGATCGACATGTGAAACAATCCCAAGCGAGATCTTGAGGCGAGGTCCTCACATACCAAATTTGAGAAAGAGTGCGTTCAGTTTCTCACAAGTAACTGTGCGGAAACGAAGTCGGACGTCCGGACGCACGCACGGACGTACCGACCCCAATAATATAGCCCACATTTAGCCCGTCGGGCGTCGGAGGACAATTAGGACTAATGATCAGCAATACGGATGTGAAATTACTGGATCCTCATGTTATCTTGATGGCATCATTGAAAACTGTTGATCGCTTCTCTCTTGCAAGAAACTAGTCTATGCTTATGTATACAATGTTTGTTGTTCTTTTTATATGGAATAGGTCTATGGATTATGGACACGGAAATTCGTTAATAGACGACGTCTGAATATTGAACGACAGACCAGACTTTTATTATGCAATACACATTCGCTGGCATATACGTTCACTCCCTAGACATAGTGGGTTAACATTTTCAGTGATATCTGGAAGTTAATATAAGCATTCTGAAACCCAAAGACGATTCAAATATGACAGTAATTGAGGGGACAAAGACAGAATTAATCGCGATTGCACCTTTATTAGCAGGAAATTGACATTCGCAAGCTGTTAATCTGTATACAATTAACCAATAAGTAATCCTTGGTCTTTCAGCCTCAGAAGATCCTTCTGGGCAGCATTCAGTTTATCCAGTGCTGTGTGAGGATGAACAAGAAAGGGGATTAATTAGCAGTTAAATAAACATGTATTGGATAATGCTAAAGTACATTTAGCAACATATATCCTATTCCTATAAAAACTGTGAAAAAGAAAATTTCATTTCATTTGCTTTCTCTAAAATAATTAGATTGAAAATTCAATCTATTAGATTGGAATTAGTGACCAATCTATTTGATTGAATATTCCATCTATTAGATTGAAAATTTCAATCTATTAGATTGAAAATTTCAATCTAGTATATTGAATTTTCTGTCTACAACAGATTCATTTTATGGTTTTCAATCTGTTAGATTGAATATTTTCAATCCAATGAAAGATTGGTCACTAATTTCAATCTGATAGATTGAATTCCAATCTAGTTACTTTAGAGAGTTCATATAGAACAAAATTACAGGTCTGTGACGAAAGAAAAAAACAAGCATAACACATTTTATAGAACAGTGACCTGACTAACAAAATAATCGTTGTCGGGATTAAACCTCATCGGACTTGTGAATGGATTATTTGGGGGAATATCAGGAAAACACAGATACAAGATCTCTTAATAAACCGAATCTAAATACTAAATCAAATAAACCGAAAGTGAAAGTAAGATTCACTCGAAATAAGTTGCAGACATCCAGTATTTGAGTGCATATACTTACGTAGGCAGTTTTGAGCTACCTCAAGAAACCCACGACAACAGACGACATCTTGATCTGGACACGTAGTTGATACTGTCTTCCTAGAGTACACCGTGACGTAGGTACTTGATTTACTACAGAGTTACAAAGAAAAAAATGCGTGTTACTAACACATGAATGCTTTAATAATAGGTCGATGTTGAAAAAAGAAACAGTGTAAATTGAAGAGATAGGTAAAAGGTGGGAACAGCTGACGACGTCTGATAAATAGAAAGCAACCATATGACAAGAAATCCTACATAAATAACAATTTCTATGACTATTTGAATCGAAGGCAAGTGTAAGCTAATGTTGCTATTCTGAATTTGACTGTGGCATTAGAACATCACAGATTCAAGTACGTAATGGTGAATTGGTTATAACTTATTCTGGATCGAGTTGTTAAGGCTTTCATCCTAGGCCAAGAAACAGCGGTGGTCCCGACATTATAGCTTTTTTTTTTAATACATTCGAACTTAGTTCGGAAGGCGAAAGTAGAAGGCAATGTCACCAAGCTAGTTTAGAGTTTGAGCTATAACTCTCCACATCCGGGCATTTTGTAAACGATGTTTTCCTGAAATCCAACATTACCTTTGAATAACGCTTGTTTGCACTTTGAGCACGGGGGCGTTTGCCTTGTAGAGCATTTTAAATTTGAGTACCGGATAAACTTTAATACTGAATGTGAGAGATTGGGGGTGTGGTTGTAGTTATCATATCTTCCAGTGTATCATTTTATCAAATGGTGACATGTTTGGCATAATTAGATGCAAAATGAATAATGTCTGAGATTTTGACGGATATATCTTAAATTTTACTTGAATGTGACGTCATTGTGACATAACTGATAATATAATTCATACTTTCTGCTATTTCTGATGATGGATCAGTCAACAGTATCAGCCAACTGAACGAAGTGAGTTGAACATAATTTCAATCGCATTATGTGTTGGTCCCTGGATAATACATGTAGGGTGGCATGTAAGCCTAATTCACTTATTCACAGGTTTTTTAACGTAACTTAAAGGGGAACAAATGAAAACTTTTATTTTTTGACTTCATAGCTCAACATATTGAAACTACCTTGAGCTCATTCATAAAATAATTTGTACAAAGGGTAGATTCACTTGTATGGGTATATTCAATATGGCAGTCATGTGGGCCTACATAAATAGCTAGACCACCATATTGGTCCCACCATATTATCAACAAGCGTTGAATTAGTGGCAGTTGTTTTACCTCAATTCAAGCTATTGCGGGTGAATAACCCGTTATTTCGGATTTCCTTTATTTTCTTTTCTGTGAGAAGCACCATTGGCAAATTATTGTGGCCATTATGTGTCGTCTGAAATTCGTGTATCCCGTTTTATTAGGAATATGTTACCAGCTCAGATCACATTTCCCATGCTTGAGCTTATTCATGCCAGTTAGTCATGTAAGGCGCTGTATGGGTCAATTTACATAACTTTCCATGAGGCCACCAAGGAAAATTTAAAATGGAAGCCAAAAGAGGAAATTTGAAACGCGTGTTTTAATGTACCCTGCCAATCTAAGTGTTTTTCACCCATTTTTTCACTCATAAATACTCAGATTTCATCTTTGAGCCACGGTACCACAAAATACACCTTTATTGGTTTTGGGCTACTCTACGTCAGTGATTAACATTCTGGTCTATTTGCATGTTTCTCCAACCGTTCACAGCAAATACAAAGTGCAAGCTTTATTCTGTAGTCACTTTTCATTTCCGAGCTAAATTTCCTACTAATCCAGTTGCTTAAAGCCACAGCTTTTTGTTTCATGCTCAGTTTGAGCATTTTTGGTATTATGATAAAATTAAAATGGCAGCCATAAAGGTAATTCCTTTTGCTCTTCTCGTATTTTAATTATTTACTCAAAAAGTAAATAGTTGAATAAAATCTTTCAAAATTTTTAACATCATAGGTTATCACTATATGCTCTCTGCATAACCTTCTGTTTGAGGTATCGTTGGCAAATTGCAATGTTTTTGTAGGCGCTAGTTGCCATCTAGAACATTTCATACCTACATTTCCCATGTCTGTTTCTAATCGCTTCCTATGGTATACCTCAAAGAATATATGAAGATACGTCAAAATCGACCATCTTCATATCCTAGATAATTGGTGACGAACAACTTCCTCGAATCGGCCTAAAACCCCAAATGTTTAAATGATTAAAACTATTGAATTGATGGATTTGATTTATTTGTAATAGATACAACGAAGAAAGCCAATGACTGGCAACATGGTCAATACTAAACAGATAAAAGCTATATAAAACATGACTGATTACGTCACAATGACGTCACATGTACAATATATTAGTTCAAAATGACGTCACATTATGGACAATATATATGAATTTGGTTGAATTTGTATGAATATCCATTCGCCATGACCTACATGCATTCGCCAGACGTTGAACATTGGAAGGATTTTTAGCCTTGTAAAACCTTTCTATCATCACCCAACCCCAAATAGACATATGCAAATCTGACAACAATAACAAACGCTGTGGTCCTTACTAGTAAGTGACGTAATGGTGAGCACACCGAGACCATCCCCAGAAGCCGCAATGTCCGTAGTTGGTATGCTGTGTAGCCCGTGAAATATATCTCTGCTGTGCCCGAGAATTCACTACTACTTTTGTGGGAGTGATTTTGCAGCACCAGTGCTCCCTGCAAAAACAACATATCTCAATACAAACATACACACAGACCTAGTGAATTCGAATTGGGTTGATTTTATTTAGTAAAGTGGCAGCTGGGCTTGCCAAATGTATCTTGGAAACTTTCCCGCTGAAAGCATCCGTAAATGAGAAAAGCAAATTTACAGATTCTTTTTACCTTTGTAACATTCACTTTGTGGGTAAGCTTACTGTTTGAAGTAAACTGAGCATGCAGGTCTCGAGTGGACTTTTGAAGCGGTAATGTTTTGGGGAAAACGGCTGCCTATTGCTTGTCGAATATTACGCCTACATTCGTACATACCACAGACTAGTTACAATCTGAAAAAGATTCAGGCATTTTCCTGAAAGTTCAGGCCCCATAACTACAATTCATTTTCAAGAGTTTTTGCCTGAAATTCAGGATATAATTCCTGATGTTGGTGTGAGGCCTGAACTGTCAGGAGGAATCTCTGTGTCATTTTGAGGATGCAGATTAGCCACATAGCTCAAGAAAACATTCAGAAAACGGAAGCGAAACACTACATTAGTATATACAGGCTATATGCCTTAAATTCGTTCCAAGGACATAATAAGTGTAATGACCTCAGTTTGATGAAATTTCTGAAGCCAAAGATGGTGGAGAATGTTAAACGAGAGTATTAACTCAAATCTGGAGAGATACTACATTGACACAAATGAACAATAACAGAAATAACCTGGACAACTTACGTAGTTTTAGTGATTGTTCTAACCATTTTCTGCATTGTCTCTGGTAGCTGATCGACGGAAAGTTCAGCCAAGGAACGCTTCTCCCCAGCCGAGAGAGCTTCGAACGCATCTTCTTCGCCATTAGCAATGGTGGCAGCCGCAATCGCGATACAAATTAGGAACAGATTCTTCATGGCGGCGGTTGACTTTCGGATAGACTTCAGAACTCGTATCGTACTCACACGAGCTTTCGTAAGATCCCGGTACACATCGGGGATCGGCCGTACTCTTCGCTCTAGTTCGAGCACTTATCAAGATCAGTATGCGCTATAATAGCCAAGAATCGTGGATTATTTACTAGTAATGCAATAGCAATAAACATGGGATTATCCTGGTTTACAGCATCCTCAGCTAATATTTTTTCTCTTTGAGAGACCGTAATAACAGGCTACAAGATGACGTATTGCAGAAATGACCCCGTAATGTGCATTCTGAAAATCAAGGACTAAAAAGTACCTTTGCGCGAAACAAATAATGCTAATAATTTGCTACACTGTTGGAAAGTAATCAGATAAACTGGTCAGATTTATTTTTAATTTGCAATCCCTGAAACTATCAATCTCTAGAAGTTTGGGAAATTATTATTTTAACCTTTTCAAGTCTATGGCAACTGATACTGATAGCGGTGGGAATATCACATGTGTTGAGTTCAACACCTCTGTCAGGATATCTTCCAGAAAATTATCTGTACTAATTATTTCATGCCAACGGAACTACTTTTATTTTTAAATAGTTCACTTTCTTCACCAAGGGTTTCGTGTGTCAGTACGAAGAGTATCTGCAAGCATATTCAGTATAGGACGATGAAGGCTGCGATTCTCACCGTGTTCGTACTCGCTGCGTTCGTCTGTCAGGCCAGCGCTCGGCCATGGACAGAGGAGGAGCTTGAATTCCTGAAAAATCTCGATTTTAATCAGCTTCCCAGGGAATTGCAGATCATCATCAGAAAGGAAAAGAAGTCTGGTGGCGATGCGAGGTGAGTAACCTATAATGTTTAATACAGACAAATCAATTAATTATTCTCGGTAATAATAAAATAATTTAGTCATGTTTATGGACTCGTTATCATGGAAGAACGACTTTCAAGAATCAAATTTCAGGATTGTGTATTTCATCGAGGGCGAACAATTCTTAATCAGTGATAGGCTATAAGGTTCATTATTTCCATTCCTCATTGATAACTGTGGGCAGGAGTAACATTTTGTAAGGCGAAATATTTCTGAGTTAAGGGCTCATCAGTAGTCCAAAGTATAACTTGAGATACAAATCCATGTCGAACAACATCGTGAATATAATGAGAAGCCCCATACCCACTGCTTGTAGCTGTCATATATGTTCTACTGTTTACATCATTTGCTTAAAGCAACCGTAACAAGATGAGATCAAACGAGTTCCTGATATTTGAAAGAAATAATATTCGTCTGTCATCTTTTTTCTTCAACAGTAACTGGTGCTGCATCAATGACCAGCCAGTAAAATCCATCCAGAGGACTAAAGTTCAAGTAGAGTTCACCAAAGTACAGACTAAGGTGAAAGTGGGTTACACGAAATGCGGCTTCCTCAGTACCATGATGTGTTCAACGTATGACGTCAGATACACGTAAGTGATTATACCATGTACACTTAGTTATAGATACAAGTGTATCTATACGAATGACGAGTTATGTTAATCACGTAGTTGTGACCCACAACGTTAAGCATTCCTCTCTATCTCGACAAATATCATTCAAACCATGCTATGCAGCGTCATATAATTGTGGGAGGTTGCTAGTGTCTATGTGGCACTGGTACAAGGGATCGTGTGTGAGGAGGCATGGGGGAACGGGTTGCACGATAGGGTTTTCATATGACCAGTGCCCATCGTACCACGATGAAGTGCCCAAGTAAGTCCATCCATCCAGTAATCCATCCAGCATTCAAACAATACGTGCACAAAGTGTGTTAATTACTTTTCGCATAAGAAGGGATGTCAATACATATCTTTCGGTTTGGGGTCACAAGATGGTTAACGATTTCTTTATATAACCCAGACCTGATGACGAGGGGTTAAGCTATTTCACAAGTAATCATGGTAGACACCTGTCAATATGTCAAAAAGTGGCATACAATGAACGATGGACGTATCGAAAGGCTCTAAAAAAAATTGCAGACGGTAAATATAAATGTGGTCTTACCATTGAAAGAAAACAGTCTATAAGTTTCCCTTCCAAATAACACTACGAATACTTTTTTTGTATAGAACACAGCCGAAGTATTACGTTGCCTACTATGAGGTGCCGGACCCGAATGCATGCACAGAAGAAGATCTAAAATGTTGTGCCGGATATATCATGGTAGCTAAAAACTGCCTGAGTGAGTTCTGATGTGTTGTTGATCTCATTTGAATCTATATGAAATAGGTACAATTCAAGTAATAAATGGATTCACAGGATTATATTACCGAGAATTTGAAATCGTAAAAATAAATACTGCATATTGGATAATACGTTACTTACTGAGGACATTATCTATACACTATTGGCTTTTATTGTGTGTATCAAATTGATCGCAAATTCTTATTCGATTTGAAAGAAATCTCTTCTGTTGTTATAAAACTGCTATAAAAAGCATGAAATTCAATACAGTTTTGTTCTACTGTGTTTTCAGCTTTGGCGAATGCTGCGCTATATCAAGAAAATATAATAAAGCTTTTCCAGCACGGGCTTATTGGACCGGGAAAATAGTGCGACGTTGATCCATTACGAACTGTAGATTTCATCGCAATTTAAGTTTCAATAAAGTTGAATACTCTAAAGTCATGTGCCATTTCATTTAAATTGTTTCCCAGAGAGAGTTCAGTGCTTTGAGATAACAAACATGATAGCTTAAACAGGTCTTTCAACCAATGATGAGAATATATATCGGCATAGATGAAAATGGGTCTTAAATCACGCCTCAAATGTACGATGGTTTACATTTCGAAAGCCTCTTCTTTAACTAATATTTGGATTTGAAGGGAACTAATCCAGATGGAACATCTGACATATTTGGTCCCATATCTTCATAAAATTGAAATATCGCTCAAGCCGAATCGTTACATTCATCCGTCCATTTCCAGATTGTAATATCCTGGCAGGACATCTGACCTATTTCTGGCCCCGTGGCTTTTGCAGGAGCCTGTAAAAAAATTCACGCGGTGTCATATAACAGAAACGAGCTGGACAAGGCTATCCAAGTGCATCCGTTTCAGGTTTATCTAATTTGGCAAGGAATGTCATCATCATTTATTGATGATGATAATTCTCCTACACCAATGAATGATGGTGACCTGAAATCTAAACTCATTGGTCCTTACCATATATTGATGATGATAAGGTCCCTACACCAATAAATGATGGTGACCTGGAATCTACACTCATTACTCTTCACCATTTATTGATGATGATAAGGTCCCTTCACCAATAAATGATGGTGACCTGAAATCTACACTCATTCCTCCTCACCATTTTATTGATGATGATAAGGTCCCTTCATCAATAAATGATGGTGAGCTGAAATCTACACTCATTCCTCCTCACCATTTATTGATGATGATAAGGTCCCTACACCAATAAATGATGGTGACCTGGAATCTACACTCATTCCTCCTCACCATTTATTGATGATGACAAGTTCCCTACACCAATAAATGATGGTGAGCTGAAATCTACACTCATTCCTCCACACCATTTATTGATGAAGATAAGGTCCCTACACCAATAAATGATGGTGACCTGGAATCTACACTCATTACTCTTCACCATTTATTGATGATGATAAGGTCCCTTCACCAATAAATGATGGTGACCTGAAATCTACACTCATTCCTCCTCACCATTTTATTGATGATGATAAGGTCCCTTCACCAATAAATGATGGTGAGCTGAAATCTACACTCATTCCTCCTCACCATTTATTGATGATGATAAGGTCCCTACACCAATAAATGATGGTGACCTGGAATCTACAATCATTCCTCCTCTCCATTTATTGATGATGACAAGTTCCCTACACCAATAAATGATGGTGAGCTGAAATCTACACTCATTCCTCCACACCATTTATTGATGAAGATAAGGTCCCTACACCAATAAATGATGGTGACCTGGAATCTACACTCATTCCTCCTCACCATTTATTGATGATAAGGTCCCTAGACCAATAAATGATGGTGACCTGGAATCTACACTCATTCCTCCTCACCATTTATTGATGATGATAAGGTCCCTTCACCAATAAATGATGGTGAGCTGAAATCTACATTCATTCTTCCTCACCATGTATTGATGATGATAAGGTCCCTACACCAATAAATGATGGTGAGCTGAAATCTACACTCATTCCTCCTCACCATGTATTGATGATAAGTTCCCTATACCAATAAATGATGGTGAGCTGAAATCTACACTCATTCCTCCTCACCATGTATTGATGATGATAAGTTCCCTATACCAATAAATGATGGTGAGCTGAAATCTACACTCATTCCTCCTCACCATGTATTGATGATGATAAGGTCCCTACACCAATGAATGATGGTGAGCTGAAATCTACACTCATTCCTCCTCACCATTTATTGATGATGATAAGGTCCCTACACCAATAAATGATGGTGACCTGGAATCTACACTCATTGCTCGTCACCATATATTGATGACGATAAGCCCCTCACAAATAAATGATAGTGACCTGAAATCTACACCCATTGCTGCACACCATATATTGATGATGATAAGTCCCTTACACCAATAAATGATGGTGACGTGGAATCTACACTCATTGGTCCTCACCATTTATTCATGATGATAAGGTCCCTACATCAATAAATAATGGTGACCTGAAATCTACACTCATTGGTCCTCACCACATATTGATGATGATAAGTCCCTTACACCAATAAATGATGGTGACCTGAAATCTGCACTCATTGCTCCTCACCATATATTGGTGATGATAAGGCCGCTACATCAATAAATGATGGTGAGCTGAAATCTACACTCATTGCTTCTCAACATATATTGATGATGATAAGGCCCTTACACCAATAAATGATGGTGACCTGAAATCTACACTCATTGCTCCTCACCATTTATTGATGATGATAATGCCCTACGCCAATAAATGATTTTGACCTGAAATTTACACTCATTGATCCACACCACATATTGGTGATGATAAGTCCCTTACACCAATAAATGATGGTGACCTGAAATCTGCACTCATTGCTCCTCACCATATATTGGTGATGATAAGGCCGCTACATCAATAAATGATGGTGAGCTGAAATCTACACTCATTGCTTCTCAACATATATTGGTGATAAGTCGCCTACACAAATAAATGATTTTGACCTGAAATCTCCACTCATCGCTCCACACCATATATTGATGATGATAAGTCCCTTACACCAATAAATGATGGTGACCTGAAATCTACACTCATTGCTCCTCACCATTTATTGATGATGATAAGAGTCCTAAACCAATAAATGATAAGCTGAATTCTACTCATTAATCCACACCATTTATTGATTGTGATAAGCCCCTACACCAATAAATGATGGTGACCTGAAATCTAGACTCATTACTCCTCACCATATATTGATGATGATTAGGTCCCTACACCAATGAATGATGGTGACCTGAAATCTACACATTCCTCCTCACCATTTATTGATGATGATAAGGTCCCTACATCAATAAATGATGGCCACCTGAAATCTACACTCATTGGTCCTCGCCATTTATTGATGATGATAAGTCCCTTACACCAATAAATGATGGTGAGCTGAAATCTACACTCATTGCTTCTCAACATATATTGATGATGATATGGTCCCTACACCAATAAATGATGGCGACCTGAAATCTACACTCATTACTCCTCACCATACATTGATGATGATAAGGTCCCTACACCAATAAATGATGGCGACCTGAAACTACACTCATTGCTCCTCACCATTTATTGATGATAAGGCCCCTACACCAATAAATGATGGTGAGCTGAAATCTACACTCATTCCTCCTCACCATTTATTGATGATGATAAGACTCCTAAACCAATAAATGATGGTGAGCAGAAATCTACACTAATTGCTCCTCACCATATATTGATGACGATAAGCCCATCACAAATAAATGATAGTGACCTGAAATCGACACTCATTGCTTCTCAACATATATTGATGATGATAAGGTCCCTACACCAATAAATGATGGTGAACTGAAATCTACACTCATTACTCCTCACCATATATTGATGATGATAAGGTCCTTACACCAATAAATGATGGAGACCGGAAATCTACACTCAATGCTCCTCACCATTTATTGATGATGATGATAAGGTCCCTACACCAATAAATGGTGGTGAGCTGAAATCTACACTCATTGCTTCTCAACATATATTGATGAAGATAAGGTCCCTACACCAATAAATGATGGTGACCAGAAATCTACACTCATTGCTTCACACCATTTATTGATGATGATAAGCCCCTTACACGAATAGATGATGGTGACCTGAAATCTACACTCATTGCTCCTCACCATTTATTGATGATGATAATGCCCTACGCCAATAAATGATTTTGACCTGAAATTTACACTCATTGCTCCACACCACATATTGGTGATGATAAGTCCCTTACACCAATAAATGATGGTGACCTGAAATCTGCACTCATTGCTCCTCACCATATATTGGTGATGATAAGGCCGCTACATCAATAAATGATGGTGAGCTGAAATCTACACTCATTGCTTCTCAACATATATTGGTGATAAGTCGCCTACACAAATAAATGATTTTGACCTGAAATTTCCACTCATCGCTCCACACCATATATTGATGATGATAAGTCCCTTACACCAATAAATGATGGTGACCTGAAATCTACACTCATTGCTCCTCACCATTTATTGATGATGATAAGAGTCCTAAACCAATAAATGATAAGCTGAAATATACTCATTAATCCACACCATTTATTGATTGTGATAAGCCCCTACACCAATAAATGATGGTGACCTGAAATCTAGACTCATTACTCCTCACCATATATTGATGATGATTAGGTCCCTACACCAATGAATGATGGTGACCTGAAATCTACACATTCCTCCTCACCATTTATTGATGATGATAAGGTCCCTACATCAATAAATGATGGCCACCTGAAATCTACACTCATTGGTCCTCGCCATTTATTGATGATGATAAGTCCCTTACACCAATAAATGATGGTGAGCTGAAATCTACACTCATTGCTTCTCAACATATATTGATGATGATATGGTCCCTACACCAATAAATGATGGCGACCTGAAATCTACACTCGTTACTCCTCACCATACATTGATGATGATAAGGTCCCTACACCAATAAATGATGGCGACCTGAAACTACACTCATTGCTCCTCACCATTTATTGATGATAAGGCCCCTACACCAATAAATGATGGTGAGCTGAAATCTACACTCATTCCTCCTCACCATTTATTGATGATGATAAGACTCCTAAACCAATAAATGATGGTGAGCAGAAATCTACACTAATTGCTCCTCACCATATATTGATGACGATAAGCCCATCACAAATAAATGATAGTGACCTGAAATCGACACTCATTGCTTCTCAACATATATTGATGATGATAAGGTCCCTACACCAATAAATGATGGTGAACTGAAATCTACACTCATTACTCCTCACCATATATTGATGATGATAAGGTCCTTACACCAATAAATGATGGAGACCGGAAATCTACACTCAATGCTCCTCACCATTTATTGATGATGATAAGGTCCCTACACCAATAAATGGTGGTGAGCTGAAATCTACACTCATTGCTTCTCAACATATATTGATGAAGATAAGGTCCCTACACCAATAAATGATGGTGACCAGAAATCTACACTCATTGCTTCACACCATTTATTGATGATGATAAGCCCCTTACACGAATAGATGATGGTGACCTGAAATCTACACTCATTGCTGCACACCATATATTGATGATGATAAGGCCCTTACACCACACTTATTGGTTGTCACCATTTGTTGATGATGATAAGGCCCCTACACCAATAAATGATGGTGACGTGGAATCTACACTCATTAGTCCTCACCAGGACCCTGAAATCTACACTCATTGCTGCACACCATGTACACTATTGATGATGATAAGGTCCCTACACCAATAAATGATGGTGATCAGAAATCTACACTCATTCCTCCTCACCATATATTGATGATGATAATGCCCCTCACAAATGAATGATAGTGACCTGAAATCTACACCCATGATGCTGCACACCATATATTGATGATGATAAGGATCTGACTTGTACACTCATTGGTTCTCACCATTTGTTGATGATGATAAGGCCCCTACACCAATAAATGATGGTGACGTGGAATCTACATTAGTCGTCACCATTTATTGATGATGATAAGGTCCCTACACCAATAAATAATGGTGAGCTGAAATCTACACTCATTACTTCTCGCCATATATTGATGATGATAATTCCCTACACCAATAAATGATGGCGACCTGAAATGTACACTCATTGGTTCTCACCATTTGTTGCTGATGATAAGGTCCCTACACCAATAAATGATGGTGATCAGAAATCTACACTCATTCCTCCTCACCATATATTGATGATGATAATGCCCCTCACAAATGAATGATAGTGACCTGAAATCTACACCCATTGCTGCACACCATATATTGATGATGATAAGGCCCTTACACCAATAAATGATGGTGACGTGGAATCTACATTCATTAGTCCTCACCATTTATTGATGAGGATAAGGTGCCTACACCAATAAATAATGGTGACCTGAAATCTACACTCATTGGTCCGCAGCATTTATTGATGATGATAAATCCCTACACCAATAAATGATGGTGAGCTGAAATCTACACTCATTGGTTCTCACCATTTGTTGATGATGATAAGGCCCCTACACCAATAAATGATGGTGACGTGGAATCTACATTAGTCGTCACCATTTATTGATGATGATAAGGTCCCTACACCAATAAATAATGGTGAGCTGAAATCTACACTCATTACTTCTCGCCATATATTGATGATGATAATTCCCTACACCAATAAATGATGGCGACCTGAAATGTACACTCATTGGTTCTCACCATTTGTTGCTGATGATAAGGCCCCTACACCAATAAATTATGGTGAGCTGAAATCTACTCATTACTCCTCACCATATGTTGAGGACGAGAAGTCCCGTACACCGATAACTGATTTTGACCTGAAATTTACACTCATTGCTCCACACCACATATTGGTGATGATAAGTCCCTTACATCAATAAATGATGGTGACCTGAAATCTACACTCATTGCTTCTCAACATATATTGACGATGAGAAGTCGCCTACACCAATAAATGATTTGACCTGAAATCTACACTAATTGCTCCACACCATATATTGGTGATGATAAGTCCCCTAAACCAATAAATGATGGTGAGCTGAAATCTACACTCATTGCTCCTCACCATTTATTGATGATGATAAGACTACTAAACCAATAAATGATGGTGAGCTGAAATCTACACTCATTAATCCTCACCATTTATTGATGATGATAAGGTCCCTACACCAATAAATGATGGTGACCTGGAATCTACACTTATTGCTCCTCACCATTTATTGATTGTGATAAGGTCCCTACACCAATACATGATGGTGAGCTGAAATCTACACTCATTACTCCTCACCATATATTGATGATGATAAGACTCTTAAACCAATAAATGATGGTGAGCTGAAATCTACACTCATTCCTCCTCACCATTTATTGATTGTGATAAGGTCCCTACACCAATACATGATGGTGAGCTGAAATCTACAGTCATTACTCCTCACCATATATTGATGATGATAAGTCCCTTACATCAATAAATAATGGTGACCTGAAATCTACACTCATTACTCCTCACAATTTATTGACGATGGCAAGGTTCTTACACCAATAAATGATGGTGACTTGAAATCTACACTCATTGGTCCTCATCATTTCTTGATGATGATAAGTTCCCTATACCAATAAATGATGGTGAGCTGAAATCTACACTCATTCCTCCTCACCATTTATTGATGATGATAAGATCCCTACACCAATAAATGATGGTGACCTGGAATCTACACTCATTACTCCTTCCCATATATTGATGATAAGTTCCCTATACCAATAAATGATGGTGAGCTGAAATCTACACTCATTACTCCTCACCATATATTGATGATGATAAGGTCCCTTCACCAATAAATGATGGTGAGCTGAAATCTACACTCATTCCTCCTCACCACATATTGATGATGATAAGGTCCCTTCACCAATAAATGATGGTGAGCTGAAATCTACACTCATTCCTCCTCACCATTTATTGATGATGATAAGTCCCTTACATCAATAAATGATGGTGAGCTGAAATCTACACTCATTGCTCCTCATCATATATTGATGATGATAAAGCCCCTACACCAATAAATGATGGTGACCTGGAATCTACACTCATTACTCCTTCCCATATATTGATGATGATAAGTTCCCTATACCAATAAATGATGGTGACCTGGAATCTACACCCATTAGTTCTCACCATGTATTGGTGATGTTAAGGCCCCTATATATTGAACTGCGGTGTCTTTGTGCACACTCCAGGTTATTGTAAGAATAGGCCTCAGCCCCTCAGAGAGCTTGTCGTAAAAGGTGGCACATACTGCTTTGAATATCTACTCGCATCAATTTCTAATCGGTGACAACTGGTTCGCAATTGTCATGATGTTCGCTGGTCAGGATTACGAACAGCAAGATAATGCTCAAATTGAAACTTTTGCTTGAATGTTCTGTATGTTCGCAGTTTGTTACCATAAGCTGCATGAAGGCGGGCGGTCGTCGGAAAGCTGATCAGACCATCAGTTATGGAAAATAGAGTTAAACTGTTTTATTGCTTTCCTTGTAAGGTCACCGACTGACAAGTTCTTTACTTCTTCGAATAAATGGTTAAGTTTCAAGTAAGACAATATATGTTTAATATCAGACACCCAAATTCTTTTACACTGAGCATCCAAAGCAAAAGTTAGGTTAAAGGCATCCTGAAGTAGAGTATCGTTGGATGTATTGGCTAATCGATGCCAATATTTCAACATATCACAGATCAAGTAGATGAACATGGGGAGTCTTCCAACCTCCCCAGTGCAGCATTGTTAGAGCATTTAGAATGAACTCCTAGAATGTATTTTATAAACCTCAAATGAAGCCGTTCGGTGATATGTGTTTTTAACCAAATTCTCAAGGTAGTTACCCTTATGTAAATTTTAATTAAGGATGGTTCCCAAATCTCAGAACAGTAATGGAAAATAGGGTTTGATGGTATGATCAAAAATGCGTAATGATGTAGGGATACCCCGGGGGGTGAAGAAAGCTTTATCGACTTTACGATTAATTTGCTCTTTAGCTAAGTTCCATAGACCAGAGGAAGTGAAAATAATCCCCAAGTAGCAATAAGATTGGACAATTTCAATTTGAGACTTCCCAAGAGAAAAGAACTTTGACGATTTGCTGCTTTTGCAATTGAAAATCATACATTTAGTTTTACACAGACTCAATCGTAGATCCCATTTTATGCAATACTTGTGAGCCTTCTTGTCGGCCGACCACATGGACAAAAAACACTCAGCATGACATTTTTTGTTAGAAGAGAGCAATCATGTCAGATGTCTGCGGAATATTATACTCTACAACGTGGATGCCAATTTCAAAATTGCGTTTTTCGGACATTGTGGTCAGTTTTGACCAAATTCGGTCAAAAAAGTCAAATTTTCAGTGTAGGGGTGGATGCCCATCTCAAAATTGCGTTTTTCGGACATTGTGGTCAGTTTTGACCAAATTCGGTCAAAAAAGTCAAATTTTCAGTGTTTATGGTTTATTAATCTAAAAAATCCAGGCTTTAAGAAAATGCAACGCACCCTGGTATATTGTTGATATACTGCATACCATTGATAATTATGAGTTTAAACTTATATCATAAAACATATAGATATTAAACATAAACATCTTTTTCTCGATTTCGATCTCCAATTAAATCGCACTTTTTCAGGTTGTTCTTATAATAGGCATTATTCTTAGCTGACTGAGCAAATTTATCAGAACCAAGGGATCTCTATGCATAGCCTAATATATTATACTCATCTAGAATCAATTTTCATATCCCTAATCTGACGCCCATTTTGAATCTATTTACATATCCCTAAGATCTTGATTTGATGGTCAATTTCAAAATGGCGGATTTCTGTGGGTCATCTGAAACTAACACTTTTTCCTGTTGCTCGCAAAGTTCAAGGCATTATTCTTAGCTCATTGTGCAAATTTCTCAAAACTGAGAGATCTCTTATCATAGCCTAATATCTTACGTCTATCGTGAATCTATTTATATATCCATAAGATATTGATTTGATGGTCAAATTCAAAATAGCGGCCATATGGGGTCATCTTAAAATCATACTTTCTCATGTTATTCTTATAATTCAGGGCATTATTCTTAGCTCATTGTGCAAATTTATCAAAACTGAGAGATCTCTCACAATAGCCTAATATCTTACGCACATTTCGAATCTAATTATATATCCCTGAGATCTAGATTTGATGGTCAAATTCAAGATGGCGTCCATATGGGAGTCATCTGAAAATAACATTTTTCCTGTTGTTCGCAAAGTGCAAGGCATTATTCTTAGCTCATTGTGACAATTTATCGATACTCAGAGATCTCTTACATCTTACGTCCATCTTGCATCAATTTGGGGCCATATGGGGGTCATCTTAAAATCATACATTTTCATGTTGCTCTTACAGTTCAGGGCATTATTCTTAGCTCATTTTGCAAATTTATCAAACTGAGAGATCTCTTACCAGAGCCTAATATCTCACGCGCTTTTGAATCTAATTACCTATCCCTAAGATCAGGATTTGATGGTCAAATGCAAAATAGCGACCATATGAGGACATCTGAAAATCATACTTTTTCTTGTCACTCGTACCGGTATTGGATGGATGGATGGATGTACTTGGGCACTCCATCGCACCGCGATGGGCACAGTTTAGTTCAAGGCATTATTCTTAGCTCACTGTGCATTTATCAAAACCAAGGGATCTCTAAGCATAGCCGAACATCTCACGCCTATTTCGAATTTAGTCAAATATCAATATCTGATGGTCAAATTCAAAATGACGGCCATATATGGGATCATCTGATAATCGTACCATTTCATGTTGCTCGTATAGTTCAAGGTATTATTCTTGGTTGATTGTGTAAATCGGATCTCACATCATAGCCGAACACCTTGTCTCCAATTTGAATCTGTTTGCTTAGTCTTCAGATTACAAATGGCTAAACTCAAAATGGCGAACATAAGTAGCCATCCGGAAATTCGTATTTTTTTTAATGTTATACTCGTATAATTCAACGTATTGTGTTTATATAGAACTGAAAGTAAAATTTTCCCGAAGTCAAGCTATATCTGTCTATTTATGGGCCTAGTTTGACTATATTCATATAATCATCAGCTAGAAAAATAATTACGGAATTCAAGAAGGTGGACATATGGAGTCATCCGAAACTCGTTCATCTTGGTAAATGTAATTCGTCAAATTCAAAAGGATTATTTTTAGCTTGAAGCAAACATTTCCTAGATATGAGTTGTTTAACACTATAGCTGAGTCTATTTGCACAGTCCTCGACAGACAAAATAATGGTAATATGCCTAACTTAAACCCTACACTACATACAACTAATACAACTACATACAACTAATTCATCTATATCCCATTTTTACCCGTCTTGGGACACATTTGTCCCCCAAAATGACCTTAAATTTCAAAAATCAGGGTTACAGACTAGTTTTTTGTGTTAAATGCCGTCATTTTCATCTGACGATGATACAATTCACCAAACTCCAGTGTACGAGTTGTCACAGCGACGCAACTCTTCAATTACCAATATACGAGTTGTCAGAGCATTTCCATCATAGCTCTCTAGATTTGTATCTAATACCGCTTATGCCGGTGCTCGGGGCCGTGTGGTCATGTCATCCAAGTTGCCACATGAACAGGTACAATAAAAGCGTACCTGAGATACAACACATATCACGAATCGTTAGATTCTTGGTATGAGCTTTAGAATAGGTTAACCAGAAGACTATACTGTGAAGTCATGTGGCTCTGTCAGTATGCCGGCACCTCTTCCCGCTTCCCTTATGTGCGTTGTAATTCCTTCCTACCTTAATCCTTTCCACACAAAGCACTAATTTAGCATGGATACCCATTTCTAACGAATAATGCCATCGAAACTTTATTAGCTTATCTGCTTAACCTTCCGAGCGGAACATCATGGGTAAATTCAAAATGGCGGTCTATAGGTTGTGACTCAAAACGTTGCGTTTTTGTCATTTTTCTTCAAAATTTCTGCCCTTTGCACCTGAAGGTGCCTTAAATTATTTTACTTCACACAAGAAAATTATTTCTATTTTTTTTGCATACATAATTTTTTTTTGAAATTTTTTACGTCAAAATAGAACAGAAAGTGTATTTTTAGAATATGACGTCATTGGAACGTCATCAAGACGGCCATCTTGAATTGTTTTACATATTCCGTTAGAGCTTCACCCCAAGATATATTGTGGAAGTTTCAGGCCCCTAGTGCAAGCTGTTCTTTGGAAATTGATGTGCTAAACATGTTAAACTGTACTTACTACAACGCATATAAGGGAAGTGGGAAGAGGTGCCAACATACTGACTTGATAGAGTCTGTTGATATAATTCGGAGAAAAACTACGTTTTCATCTCTGGAATCTGTATTTTCATATAATTTTCAAAATATATTTGACTATGGTGTAGTTAATGCGAAACATATACCCAAGTGTAGACCTGTTCTTCTAGATTCAATTAGAATCTTAAATGAAAAAAATAACCAGTTTCGTCACCAGTGGTCAAAACTGACCGCTATGTCCGAAAAAAACGCAAAATTGAGCTGGTCATCCACTCCTAGATTATACAGTGAGGTACTGCGCATTTATTTGGCATGGATGCCCGCTTCTAACGAAAATGCCATCGGGACTTTTTTAAAGCACATTTTCGGTTTGGTTGGGTTAGTCGACTATTCCTTACTATCAGACAATAAGACGACATCATCAGCATAAAGCAGACAATTTAAGGATGTCGAGCCAAGCTATATATGGTCGCATGACTGATCAAATAGACTAGGTAAAACATTAATGAAAATTTTAAATACGTTACTACTTAGATTGTCCCCCTGTCGCACACCAACATAGGATTGAAAAGTGGTGGTCAGACCATCAGTTACTCGAATAGTCAACATGTTGTCACGATACATATTTCTGATGAATGTATAGAAGTGACCAATAGATCGCAACTTATAGAAGAGGCCAGCATGCCAAAGTTTGTCAAACGCCTTAGAGAAATCAACAAAGCAAGAATACATGTTCATGTTTGACCTATTGATATGAATTTACCAAGGTCTGCAACACAAAATGTGGTCCGCGGTTCTCATACTTTCAGTGCGCGAGGATTGCATAAACGTCACTGAAATACGTTATTGTCCTTTGAGATATTACTATCCAGAAGCATTTACTTGCACTTATAAAACTCCAGTGTTGAAAGTATGTGCTACTAAAAATGATCAATGTCTTGCGGAAGACCTTGATGCGAACGGACACATGACGTACAGACACGTGCGTTTCCTCTACTCTCTATACTGGAATTCTTCCTCGAGAAATCACATACCGGCTTAGTTCAGAAATAATGGTGTAAGAAAACTGATCACCGTTATACATTGATGTCAGAAACCATTAAAGCTTTCTTCAGTTCAACTACATATATGGGATATCATCCATGGGATATTTCTTTGTTGATGGAGTTAACATTGATAGCTTGTACGTTAAACAGCACTGTATGCTAACATCATATTGTGTACCTCCTTTGGCAGACATAAACATGTTCTCTTATGAAAACGATTATATGCAGAAATTACTAAAAATGATAATTCCGGAATAACAGTCTGGAATATTTCTGAAAGGGATAGATGACTATATAAAAACTTGAATTGTCCCTACTGTTGTAGATCCGATGAGACAGGAAGTCATTTTCAAGTTTACGAATGCATATGTCCAATCATCATATTCAAGCTGGACTGTCGGCTGTTTCCTTTTCTTAACGGAGTCATTACGAATTCTTGGAATATGTCCAGTGTAGAAAGTAAAGGCAATATATAATCAACGATATGAACCAAGTGGCGACAAACAAAGTTTATTAATCAGTTCACATGTGACACTGACAAAGATCTTGCTCTACCTTGTAGTCAACGTCTGATAGATATGATGCGCACAGGTTTCATCCGCAAAATCTGTGAGAGACAAAACAGATGAAGATATATTGTGCATATTTTTTGTCTGGAAAATTCTGCATATGTCACATTATTGAGTCACTTCGTACAATCTTCTCAAAAACTCAATAATTGTAGCTTCAACGATTCAGTGGAATCCATATACGAGATTGAATTAGTCTATGCTGTTTACAGGATCTTTATTTTATTCATTATTCTAAAACCGGGTATTGTTATATGATCTCACTCACATTGAAGAAGCTGCGGATATTCCACTTACGTGCACGATTTACGGCAGTTGTCGTTCATGAATGTGTAAAATACACTTCCCCGTTCACAGTATCCCTTGACGGCCATGTTTCCACAATACTGTTTCCCGTTTTTATCCAAACATGGTGCTAAATTAACAAGGAAAAAAATAAGCCAATGAATGCAATCAGTGGAAAGAAACTAATGAATTTGTTCAGTTTATTGTCTACATTTAATAGTAAAGCTCAGAATCCTACCCTGTCAGTTGAGTAAGGCCTAGTATTTGGGATTATTTAATGCACCATGACGGAAATACAAACGAACTGGTTGCAGATGGTCATCTTTTTGTGGATGCGGTAAAGCAATCTACCCACACTCTCAGTTGCGGAGGTATAAACTGAGGGAAAACACACCTAAGGTTGAAATGGGATGTCAAAAGGGATGTTCCATTGGAATTAATAACTCATGGTTTACCCCCCAGGGAAATTATTAAATTGGGAAGGGTGTCAAAGAGGTATAACTTGCACATCGCTGCAATTTGAACATAATTTGAACGCAACGAGATTGGTGTCACATGTTTATAATATAATTGCATGATTGAAATTTAGGCAAGTTCTGTGCATGTTCTAACTGTCTTCCACTGCTGAGTTTGATTAGTTTATTTTGTTTATAAATTTCTTGTACAATAACGAAATATTCATACATTGTACATTTTTTGCAGTATGAAACTGAATGGAAAATTGTTTGAGCGTGTTCGTCAAATCGAGATACCCTCAGCTTGAAAAGAAACGAGTGTTCATCGATTGATTTGGGGAAATATCATTCTGTTGGTTAGGGCATCGTGATACATCGCTGGAATTAGAGGATGATGGATTTTGATTATGCATTGGGAATCACAAAGGAAAACATGTGTTTCGACATGCGGATACTTACGTAAGGTGGATGGTGGAATGGTAGGAGGGAGATGCAAATCATCGATAGTCATCACGCCTTTCTGCAGCAATAATCTTATCAGCTGTTCTGAGGCTTTATTCGTGGCGTCCTGGTGATTAAATAATATGCCATATAATTAATGATAAGATCGTTTTCCCCAGTGCTATATTTACGAGACTTTATATGATATATTTACGAGACTTTATATGATATATTTACGAGACCTCCAGCATATCGCTCCAATTTATACTTAAACTTTGGATTTCAACGAATCCCATTCAAGTTGTAACTATATTTTGAGTTTCAGCAGAGCTACTATGTTGCTCGTTATAATAAACCTCATTATTTAAAAATAGATCGGTTTTGATTTAAGGATTCCAAGTTTTCCGTTCTCGATGCTAGAATCTTAAGAAATGCTATAGCGTTTCGGATTGACTGGATTTGCTGAGTAGTCAATCATATGTATTTTACTGTAACAGCCAATTCATGCTTGTATTCCGATGTTTTGAAATGTCAATTATTCTGATCCGAAGAGTTAGATTATATTATATTGAATATATCACATGAACTGGAAAGAAAATCTAGCGAGAGAGTGCCACTTACATGTGCTCTAACAACATCCGGTCATCCTAGTCATACAATAGCAGAAGTCCATAGTTTGATGAACTTCTGACAATAGTCATTTAACCCTATCTGCCTTGGGCTTTTTGGAACCTATCAAGGCCTGGAGGGGAGAATTTCCTCTCCCCCCATTTATATTTCTTATCCCTTGAGCTAGGGAGCTGAAATTTACCACACTATAGCCTTGGGTCAAGCTCTATCAGAAAATTCATATCCAAGACGTCACAGTGATGTCATTTTCAAAAAAGACATATTTTGATCGATTTTTTGGTCAGATTTTTTATTTATGTAATTTCTTCGAAAAAAAACTGCATGATGCATTAATAAATATTAATCTGATGTGAAATAAACTAGTTTTTGCCCACTTTTCATCGTGAAAAATCAGAAATTTTGAAGAAAAATGAGGAAAACAGCACTTTTCTGATACCCCATGTGGCCGCCATCTTGAATGTAACCATGATCCTCTGCTTAGAGGGTCATGTAAATTTTTCGTCGTTTCGGAGATAGCTCAGAAAGTTTGGTAGGGGGACATAATGGCCCCCAGGCCTGGGAAGGTAATAGTTTACTTAATTAGACGCACCTGCACACTGGCACCAGCGACAGTCACGTGCACACCGCTTGCCCTATCAGTCTCAGTCACCTGGCTGTCATTGTCTTTGTGGATACGTACACCACGGCCAAGAATTACAACCTATATATATTAAAACGAATATCTAGTGCCTTCCAAACTGCTAAAATGCAATTATCATGCAATAATAATATACTGTTTATTATGTATTAGCCTTTTGCTAGCTATAAAGCGTATAATGCTTTACTCTGTATATGATATAACCGCAGAGCAATATATGATAAATTTGAGAGAACTTAGATCATTAATAAGAAAGATATAACAATTCAAATACACAAACCATCTTTTTCGGAATTGAGTATTTTTCGGTTGAAATTTGGACACGGCCAACAAATGACGTCATACTTGGAATTACAATTGATAATTAACAATGTTGTCAATGGTGAGTAAGGAAAAATAGAGTTTACACAGATTTAACAGTAATTACCAAAGGAATGGTTGTATCAATACACCTATACCCGCTTCTTCGGCAATTTAAAACTAGTGTCATTATGTGAAATTTTAACCCGTTCGACGGAGTAGTCCCATTTTTTTTTCAGTTAACAAATATGTTGTTGATCAACATGTTCCAAAGAATTAAAATATATTTTGGGTCTGTCTAGTGACGGAGGGGGTGCAAGGTCTAGCCCACGGACTATGAAGTGTCATATCTTGGCAGTATAGATCAGTATCAGTATACATGAATTGTATAGTTGAATTTGTAACTTTCAAGGAAAAGCTACTGATAGATACGTGTTCTCACGTCAACGATGTCAGGGTTAAAATGGTTCTCAAGGATCATCTTGATAAACGTTTCTGCGACATTGATGACGAAAGGTATAACTATGGCCGCGATGGCAGCTGCTTGACGCTCTTCTCTGTTCACTTCAGAACGACGCACGCTGTCAGTTTCTGGAAGCGTCAAGGCAAAACTGATACCCGCCAGGGCTAACAGGGAACACAACCAGCCTTAAAAAATAAGAATTCAGATTTAGCGTCACATCGAGTGATCCCACAGTGTCTAAGCAAGAAAATACACTCTAAAACGATATCCAATAAGACCCACATTCAAATAGCCCCATCTTTATAAGTATAGGAGTCAGATCCGACATCCAGTATCCGGTGCTAGGGGTCGTGTGGCTAAATTATAGTCTATACATGAAAAGCTGCAATAAAAGCGCGGCTGAGATATTAAGGTTAAGTTCGAGATTCCACCGTATTCTCGGGTCTGAATGTGGGGTACCGAGGGAAGCTTTCCTGTTGAGTCATATAGTTACTTTTTAGTCGCCAAACGTCGACAATTTTCCTCACTTCACCATATCGCTCCAATTCAAGAAATGTCGAAAGATGATTCTCGTACTACAGTTCGAATGAATTTCAAATATGCATAAAATGGAAAATTAAAGAAAAAACAAGATGGTTTACTGCAAGACGGAAGCGGTCAGTAGTTATCCATGATGACTGCAAGACATGATGGTGTTCCTCACATATATTTTCCTTTCTTTCTTTCTGGTTTAATGTCACATTCAAGGTTGTTTCACTCATATGGTGACCTTTAGTTTGGTTGGTGGAGGAAGCCGGATTACCCGGAGAGAACCTACGCCTGTCGACAAGTATCTGACAAACTTCCGCACATGGACCAGCTGGGCTCCTCACATATAATCCTTATCACTGACCAGTATTCTTTATCCACATGAATTCCCTTTCGTTTTCTAGAGTATAATTTATCATTTCGGCGTGCTTTGATTGTGTTTGTTCATTTGAATACCATGGAGATGTAAACATGACCTTTAAACGGCCTCTCGGCCCTAGACACAAACTTACGAGCCGTAGCGCTAGCTATCTTGCACGCTAGAATCGTGTTTTGCTGTCCGTTTACGATATTTACCACGGAATTCGAATCACGGAATTACTTAGACGGTATAGCCTTAATGGCAAGTGTCTGCAATACCACATAATAATGGGTATGACCGTGCTTTACCCCATTTCTTGTAGAATTTTTTACTCAGTTTAATCTGCAATGGTCGTTTTGCATAGGACAAATAATCTTATCTCAGAAAAATTTGTAAACTTTTTATTGGCTGGCAGGTCTAACGTGCGATACCGTATTTCAAATCTGCCAAGAAAATATGAAAATTGCTGGACGAATATTTCGCATATAATACGGCGTAAACCTCGTACTGTAAAAGCTACTGGGATGTCATCACACAGACGCATGTGGGATGAGCACGTGCGATGCACGAGGCCAGTCACTTTGCTTGACACGTGTTCAGGCATGATGCGCTCCACCAACGTTCAGCAACTTGGTGGGTTGTTGATATTTTTGATAGAATACCGATTAATGATTCAAATTATGTGGGAGAAAGAATCCCATGGGGTGAAAATTACCACTCAAGAGAAGGAAAATTCATCCCAACCGCGCCTCGACGGGTCGGTGGGAATGTATTATTCTTCTCTCGAGTGAGAATTTTAATCTCATGGTTTGATTTGGGCAGATAAATCATAATATCATGAATTTTAATGCATGTTTGATTATTCTGTAGGCCTGTTCATGAAATCACAGTTAAAACATATCTACATACATGTGCAATTGAATGGATGAATGACTGAAATTTTATTCATTTTTCGATGAATATACGACGCTAGGATCGTCTGCAAAAAGAATTACCTGTAGTAGATCAGATGCATTGGCTATATCATTGACATATAACAGAAAGACGAGTGGACAAAGGATTGATCCTTGAGGGACTCCACATGCGACAGGAGTAGGAGAAGATACAACATTATTGAAAGACACGCATTGTGATCTGTTCGATAATTAACTTTTAACCCAATTGTTACTCAAGCCCCAAAAGCCATAGTGGTGAAGTTTACATAGTAGTATATTGTGGTTGACGGTGCCAAATGCCTTGGATAAATCCAGGAATGTGACCACACTGTAATTTTTTGATTCCTTAGCAGCTACCAGGTTATCATAAAGGGAGATTGCTGCCATGGAAGTTGAATGATTACGCCAGAATTCATTTTGTTCATTGGCAATAACATCGGTACAGTCTAGGAAATCTGTCATCATGTTAACCACAAGCTTTTCAAGAATCTTACTTAAACATGGCAGAACAGATATTGGCTTGTAATTATTGACAACTGTCGAATCACCGGATTTAAAAATTGGAGTCACCTTTGCGGTTTTAAAACAGTCAGGTACGATGTCGGTGAGAAATGATAAATTGACAATATGCGCAATAGGCACTGAGACAGCCTCTGTCTCAAGTTTAACAACCGACATAGAAATTCCATCTAGGTCCGAAACAGCAGATTTCAAGGACAAAATATTGGCGTGTATGTCCGAATCACTTGCAGAATTAAATGCAAAATTTTCAGCTATAGATGGGCCAAGATGTTCACTAAATACTGGTGCAACATCAGGTATTTTGGAGTCTAAGTTAGCTGCGATTACAAGTGCCTGAACCGTCATTAAAAAATCAGTCATCATCCCTTAAAGGATATCAGCGACTATAATCCAAAGACCTATTCCATATTCCATATAACAGCATTCGCACTAAATTCAAAAAGACAATCATAGTATACATAGGCTAGTTTCCTGCAAGAGAGAAGCGGTCAACATTTTTCAATGATGGCAAGCCATCATGATGTTCCAAAAATATCAAATCCGTATCGCTGATCAGTATTCTTAATCCATATGATATTCGTTTTAAAGTCGTCATCTAGAGAATGATGTATCTCAGTCACGCTTTGATTGTGTCTGTTCATATGAGCACCACGAGAATCTTGCGCGGGTTAAGCGGAATTAGACACAAGTTACGAAACGTAACGCCATGGATCTTGTACTCTACGCTCGTATTTTGCTATTAGCAGGCGATATGTATCGCCAAATTTGAAAAAAACTTTGGGTGGAAGCGCTTGGTGGTATAGCTCTGTTTTATAAGTTTCTGCAATAATGTTTCGTGACGTTGATTAAAATTATCACATTTAACACAGGACCTAGCAAATGCTACCAGGCGAGATATGTATACGACATATGCAGGTCACACTGGGATATTACAGTCCAGAAAGGGATAGTTGACGATGCCGAAATTATAATCATCTCTTTGGTCATAAAGTCGACGAGAGAGAAGGCCCGCTTCATTATTATAGAGATATAGGTCTATATATGATGTGCCGGTAGGGCTAACTGTAGTTTTCTTCAAATCCAGTGAAGGTGAATATATGTCCTTTACTACGTCATTTGTATAGCAATTATTCACAGTGAGAAGAGCGTTTATATAGCGAATGGTGAAGGAGAAGGAACGGGATTTGATCGGTTTTTGAAAGCGCCTGCATGCACATAGTCATATTCATAAGAGAACAGATATATGTCAGCCAACAGGGGTGCAAAATTAGTACCCATTGGAATACATATATGCTGTTGATATATTGTGTTGCCAAACTTCACATAGCTATTTTTAATGAGACATTCAAGCAACTCTATAAACAAAGAAACATCCCATGAATGATATCCCCTGTATGTGCTAGAGCTGAAGAATGTTTTATGGCTTCTGACATTAATATATCTGCGACCAGTTTTCTTGAACAGATTTCCCAGCGTTCCAAATCTTTCTCTGAGAACGTTTGAGTGACAGCTGCTTGTCACAGCAGTATGAAACTTGCAACCTCTTTGCGTGCTATACATTCATTCATTCCCCGCCCTCCCCTGAAATGACGCTGAATGCAAGGAAAACTTCGCTAAACCTACTAACATGGTCACAGAAAAGTCTACAAAATAAGAGTGGCCAACCAAGGAAGGTTATGAGATATGATAAATTCGTTATACTTTGCCGTTGCAGTGCAATACGGGATACGATTTGGTTTCTCTCGCCATATTTTTCAGAGGCGCATTTTCCCTTCCTGGAAGGTAAAGAAACGCAGGACCAAACGGACAAGGCCGAGAACGGAAACACGGACATTTGCAATACAACCTATGACCTATTATTGAAAGTCAGATATTAGATTGTAAACCCTGACATTTGACTTGCCTGAGTGCGACGTCAAGCAATTGCGCAATTCAGGACTAAAATCATTCACGCCATTTATGCAAATCCGGTTACTGGACTTACACGTAAATCACGAACTGATTTTTGTTTGGAT
This sequence comes from Hanleya hanleyi, assembly GCA_036873755.1. Taxonomy (NCBI): domain Eukaryota; kingdom Metazoa; phylum Mollusca; class Polyplacophora; order Lepidopleurida; family Hanleyidae; genus Hanleya; species Hanleya hanleyi. The sequence goes on along the minus strand of JAVTVY010052952.1, from coordinate 190,153 downwards.
CCCTTTGTACTATCCATTCGCACAATCGCTGTTGAAAGTAGATCGATCTCCATGAATATGGATTAGCAGATTAGACTACCAACATTCTCCAATACAGCGCATTCTACATTTAGATTTTCGCCTTGACTGTATGTTGATGCTGTATGTTAATTTGAGGTGAAAATATTTGAATAGGCAGAAACGTTGTCGGTGTACAGATCGGCCACGTGTTAGAACAATGGGCGTATTTTATCTTGTCCGAATATTTATACCAGGCACGTGCAGTTATACGTCCAGGTTACTAAGGGCATGCAATGCATGTTGCATGACGTTAATTTCATGTTGGGATCAATTTCAGACTGATTTCAAGAGAAGCACATTAGTTTTGAGATATCATCCTATATAAACTTTTCATATCAACTTAGAATTGAATTCTATAAGACTCCATAACAACTTGCAAATGGTGCATTAATTGGGTGCACATGTGTCAAGTGCAGGTTTTCATTTGGGAGATTCTATTTCACAAGGCAAGTGGGAAAAGAGACGTCTGCTTTCATACGAGTCTCAAATCGAATAAGACAAACAAATAAATTACAAGATGGAATTTCTTTCTCAAGTTTAACTGATGTTTCCATCGTGAAATTGATTAACAAAGCGACACAAATATACCTATATCAACGTATGTTCCACAAATCCTGGCTCAGCTGACAGAATCACCCCTCATTTGAGAGACCACATAAACTCGTCCATTGATACTGGCACGTTGCTAACCGAGACGGGAGCATCGTGCCAATATCAGTGGACCATTTTGTTGCAAGAAAGGGGAGAAAGGATGTCAAACTTCACCATATTTTTTCAGCCTTTCATTATAATCTTTGTTGATAATCAATTTGAATAGTGCAATACGATAGAAATAATGTTTTCATAGGCCTGCTCGATGGTTATATTAAGATTACCTTGAAATATTTTAATCTTGAATGAAACTTGAATTCAAATTTTACATTTCAAAATGAAATTTTAAAGAGTTGAAATTTGAATGACACCGATGGCTAACGTCGTTAATGTAATGTCTTTTCGCCAAATTCAGGCAAAATATTCATCAAAGTGATATACTCACAATATACCTTCATGGTGCTTCTCGGAACATATATCGTTTTTAGTGATATAGCTGCCTTATCTTACTCATAACCTACATACTTATGGCCTATCGAAAAATAACCAGTGTCAATGCCCATTACTTGTACATATGTCCACTTCCCAGCTAGATAAACCAAAACACCCACTTAGGTCAACGTCAGACATGTTTTTTTTGGCGATTCCTGCAAAGCCGGAACACATGCTAGTCGCATAAGTGTTAGGGTTTAATTCGGTCAGTCTGGCTCACGAACTTATGGAGGTTAAGTTCAGTTCAAAGACACAGAAAATCAGGTGTGTAACGCGTATGACAAAGGTTGATTGGTGAATAAGGCTTGGTAACAATCTGGGATTTGACAATGTTTGAGCGATTAATTTTTTTTTCAAATTCCCAGAAAATTTACCGTCGATATATCATAGCTATTTAATTTCACAAAAGCAGAGCTTCATAACAGCCAACAGTCAGGAACAATTGAATGATTTAGCTTCATGCCATATGGATACCGAGACGACCGAGAAGCATTGTATTGCTGTTTCTAATATGGCGAAAGTACGCCAGAAATCATATCCCAAATAAGATGGTTCCCGTGTCACAATAATAGCACATCACTGATATATCGAAGCCATATAATTTTGTAAAAAATAAAGCTTCATAAAATCAAATGACCACAAGTTACGAACAAGATAAATGTTTAGTTTCATTCAACATGCATGGTGACATGCCTTAAATTTTGTAAACAAGATTTAGGATAATGTTGTTATTGCTGTTTGACACAATGACATTGAGTTTCCGAAAAGACGAAATCACTCCAGCCATCATATTCAAAATAAGATGTTTTCCCTTGCGCAAATAATAGAATTCGATATTTCAAGGTTTCGGTTTGTGTATTGTATTTTCTACATCGCTAGAAAACGCGAATCCTTCTTGAAGCTAATTTAATCATTTAGAAAATACTTCATGAACTTGACGGCAGAGCTCACAATTGGTGGAAAAAGTAAATGACTTTTCTATGAGACTGCCAGAAATTTTCGATTTCGTAAACTGTTCGAACAACAAAAGAGAAAAGGCAGTCGAAAATCAACACCTTCTTGATATTACGCCATGATGTTCCAAAACAGCATAGTCTTCGATGTCGGAAGCTGGTTCGAATGGAAAATCTGGTTGCTGGGAGTTCTAACCTTCGCCGTACTCGCTGGCATAATGGCGCCGTTTTACATCAAACCAGGCGCTGTCTTCGGTTGTCTTTTCTGTTTGTTTCTTGAGCAGTGAAAAAATCGGACATCCAACAGTTTCCATCAATTGTTCATATATGAATTGATGTGTTGATAACCTCACAGGATTGTTTTGTTTACGATTGTGGATGAGGAGGACGTAACAATCGATGGCGACTACTTTACGGATGCTGGCATCGACTCATGGGCGTAGACGTCTGTGTATACCCGTAGACAAAAATATATTTATAGTATGAGATATGTTTGCATTGCGTTCTATAAACAGCGGTGAAGCGTTCAATGACAATGACATACCAGTATGATACAGACAAGTAAGGATTCCACAACATAATTTCAGATGCCAAGCTCAACATCCTCGGATGTTTCCTTTCTCTCGCAATCCTTACGGAAACATTGGTAATTAATATCAACTCTATATATTATTGTTCGTTCGGCCACTTTATGTTGAGTCGATAGCTTCATAACCATAAAGCTGATCAAGCTAAATCTGTACAGGGGTGTTTGTTCTGTGTCTTGTCGATCACATATTTATTTATAGTACTATCCAAGAAAGTTTTTCAAATTTATTGTCTGGAAGGGTTAGTTATTGGGGTCACATTTTCTTTCGGGACACGATTCGATGTTATGAACTAATTGCTCAATAAAGCGCCTTGTAACAAATTTAGCACGCAGAGTCACATTGTGAAATGTGGCAAGACTACTTGCAACAGTGCCTTAAAGCATTGTATGGAATCAATGGATGTCGATTCAGTGGTTTGGACTATTTATTTCAAATAAAACGACCATTCTCTTCCGTTCGACCCTTCCGTATATTTACCGACATCGAGTCAGGGACCTCTCTCATTTTAATATTTGGCAGATTGCTTTGTCGTGAGAAGTCACAAATTAGTCCACTATAAACATAAAATAACTTGGATACTTTTAGAAAATCAGCAACTGAATATTGATCTCTCGTCTATCAGAACCTGAAAATTACTCTCTTGTGGCGTATCTATCGTACAAATTCAGAAAAACTAACTGGGCCGTTTGTCGCTATGTCACGTAGTTCAGACAAAATGTGTCCCTCGCGAGCAACCCATTCAGTCAGGGATTCATTGGGGTCGCAGATACGTGCTCTGGCGCCAGGATAATAAAATATAAGCGTCACATCCGACAGACAGTAGCCAGTCGTCGTCCATGAAGAATTTCCACATCTATAATAGGACTATTTCACATGACACTGTCAACATCAAACCCAAGTAGTTCCAACGAAAAAATAATAAAAATATAAACGCAAAGATGGGTCAGCTATGCCTGCAAAACATCACCTCTTATCGACAAAGACCGTTTGATTTTTATGTAGAAATTGATATTTTGCTATCAGTTTATTCCTTGTCATTCAGGGACCGCAAAAATACTTCTTATACATTTTGCCGTAAGATAAAAGGCAAAACATTATTATCTAAGAATGTGTGAGAGTGAATTAAGGTTTACCATCACGTTCAGCAATATTTTATTAGCTAAGGAAATAGATTAGAGATAATTATGTATTCCATCGAAAATGTTTTTCTTTCAAAGACATTAGTGTGTATGGAGGCAAAATTTTCAAAACAGCGAAGAGAGACAGCAGACAAGCCCCCAAATAATATAATATTTATATGTAAATATTACTATTTCCATGTGCTGGCTAGGGAATTGAGTAAAGCTTCATACAAAGCTAGATTAATAGCTGTTTCCAAAAGTTGTAAAAATAAACTTCTTTTAACTTTGTTAAAGAGCCCTGCAAGCAGTTTTATCGTTTTGGGAAATTTACTGAGCCGCCATTTGAAGAAATGCACATGTCGAACACATATGGATACTTGAAAACTCCAAAAGCCTAAATACCCTCAGGACCTCATTGAAAAGCTTAGATAATTAATAATATCCGTGTTCAGTAAAACTCGCCACAGGTTCCTTAATGTCAGAAGCCATAAGGCTTTCTTCAGTTTTACTACACGTAAAGGATATCATTCTTGGGATGTTTCTTTGTTTATAGAATTGCTTAATTTTCTCATTAAGAATATCTATTGAAAATACGGCAATACCCATATGCCAATAGCGTATAGGTATCAAAACAGGTACAAATTGTGCACCAATTTTGGCAGACCTATATCTTTTCTCGTATGAATAGGCTTATATGCAGAAATTGTCAAAAGATAACCATTCCACTTATTACAGAGAATAATTTATTGGGTGTTAAAATAGATAGAACCCTCACATGGAAAGACTAACTAGTACACCTATGTACTAAGATATCTAGAAAATTGGGTATGTTAAATCGAATAAATTATTATGTTTCACATTCATCTTTAATATCTCCAAACTTTGGATATTGTTCACCTGTTTGGGGTAATGTTCAAATAAACAACATTTAGAAAATTTATATGAGCTACAGAAACGAGCGGCTCGCATCATATTGAAATCTGATGATTTTTATACACCAACTGGTGTTCTTTTTAAACAAATAAACTGGATGACTTTACGAGATCGTATTTCTTACAAACGCTCTGTATTAGCATAGTTCTTAACATGACTCCTGGGTATTTGAATCAATTCATTCATGTGAGAAACGTACATAGTCGTACAACCATAAGCTCTGAAAACAATCAATTGTACATTAGAAGACCCAGGACCGAATATTTTAAAAGGAGTTTTTTTTATTCTGCTTCCATTTTATAGAATGGGTTGCATGTCAAGTTAGGAATGCATCATCGTCTTTACATGAAACAATATTTAGAGAAACAAGTTTTCCCAAGTCTTCGAGATGATTCAGGTAAATAGAAAATAGAAGGGGAGATAAATTTTCACCTTGTCGGACACCAATTTGACATGCAAAATAATCAAATTTTTAATTATTATGGGTGATTACGGATTTAATGCAGTTATACATATTTCTGATAATTTTGAAACACTTCCCACTGATAGCCTGACGAATTAGTTTGTTCTATAAACCACCTCTTCATACTAAATGCCTTGCGCAAATCAATAAAAGTACAGCAAATTGTTTCCCACTATTCAAATTGTGTTTCAGAAGACAATTCAACACGAACACAACGTCCATGGTACTATAACCTTTCCTGAATAGGACTTTGGGCTTCGGGGAGAATATTATGAGATTCACAATACTGGGTAAGTCCTATATTCAAAATGGCATTGAAAACCTTGCACAGGCAGCGAAGAACCGTACTGGCTCTGTAGGTAACCGGGTCATATTTGTCACCTCTATTCTTGAATAATTGACGGATTGACTCCACTGAACAATTTTTGCTCTCTAATTCATTATTACCATATACATTATAGAAGGTAAGAGATGTTCCTAAATAGACCAGATCCAGAACTTCAATATCCGTCAACTGAAGCGTAGAGATGATGTCATTCACACTGTTCCGAATGACCTGGGACGATTATAACTAGACATAATAGTCCCAGATATGGGTTCTTGGATAATCATATTGAAGTCTAAATCTTTAGCGATTAATAATGTCAATATACCAGTACGCTTCGAGCATTATATGCGTGTGAGTATATCTAGGAAGACGATTGTTTCAAGAGATATGCGAAGCTTGTAAGACAATCTGGTACTGAAGAATATGTTGCGGTAGACAGTGAAATATCAAAACAATCAATACAAATTTCCAGTTTGTCAACGATTTATTAATCCTGTAAACATTCAGTGTTCACAATGCAGGATCCGACGTCTGGTCGAGATGATGTCCTCATGCATAGCCTTCACTAGCACGACCTGTTGGACATAAAGTAGGTTTGTCATTATACAATACAATACATTGCCTTGCATTTTTTATTTGTTTCAACATTTTTGAATCAAATGTACCCACTATGCTTCATATGTGTTGACGTATACAAGGTTTGTTTCTGTATAACTGATTAATAATTTTACAATTGTTGGAAACAATGGTGAGTGGTCATGCGTACGTGATTTGGAAAACGTATGCGTTGGCCAGTTCGAGTTAAGAATGAAGATTCTTGAGTATACTTTACAGGTAAAAAGTTTCTGAGAATAAAGAAATCAGTCTTGCCATCCGAGTGATAAAAAAAGAAGTTATGAGACCTGTAGTTTACGGGGATAAGTAAGATTTAAAATGAGTCGGATTATACAACTTAGATATGGAAATTGGGATTTCCAATCGTCCACAAACTTACGAACAAGTTCTACGGCAGTTGTCGTTCATGAAGGTATAGAATACATTTCCTGTTTCACAGTATCCCATGGCGGCCATATTGCCACAATATCCCCTACCATTTGTGTCCACACACGGTGCTGAATTAGACAAAGAAAAGAAACATTTAGATATGGGACCAATTTTCAAAAAATCGTTCTACCTTAATTGTTCTGTCGCAGATGCACTTTCTCCACATACACATGTTTTCACATTCACATTAATTAGAAAATTCATAAAAAACAATAGCCCATTCAAAGAAGGGAGGTAACTGCCCGTAATGATATGAGTGAGTTTTGCTCAGCCACGATGTGTCTTTGGGAAACTACTCCATTTTGCCAAGAAGCTATGGACAGACCTTGCAGCGGACATATATTTAGCATTGGCTGCGATTTTACGTTGCAGTACTCACGTAGCGAGAGAGACATGCAGGTACTCTATTTTGGAATGTCCTTTCCCTTTAACAATGTCAAAAGAATGGACATATTCTGTTTTATGAATTTCTACTTAATGTGTACGAGAGTAAACGTTGAAGCTTATGTATTTGGAGAGAGAATACCCGTCAAGTAATAGTGGGATAAAAATCAAGTTACTCCCGCAAAGTTGCAACGCAACTTCATTTACATGCTTTATTCTGACCGCTTCTCTTTTCTTTTAAAATCACATTTCATGCATATTTTGAACCGATGCTAACTATTGTACGAAAAAGGTCTTTGCATTATTAAAAAGACAGCTGTTGGATAGTGAATGTCGAATCTGACGCTTATACTTGGTAGAGAAAACGCTGAAAACGGCAGCACCTACTTTATTTATAATTCATGAACTTTCGTGGGTATCTAATCCACTTTTCTCAGGTGAGTGATCAAAATCGAACTGATGAATTAATTTGTTGGGGATGTTAATCAGAGTATACACATAGGTGATAATTTAACACCCTGCTGCTGATAGAATAGAACAATGAGCTAGGTAAGCCCCTTCGCAAACCTAACTAAACCTACGACGTTCAGCTTTTGATAGGTCCTCACTTTGTTATAAAAGATATTGGATACTCAGTAACGGATACACACGTGACTGTATGGTATTGATAGCTCATCTGATGTGTACTTACGTAAGGTTGTAGGAGGGATGGTGGGAGGGCGATGTAGATCATCCTTACTAACGATACCTTTCTGGTACAACACTGCAATTAGCTGTTGAGAGGCTTTATTGGTGGCATCCTGTTAAACAATATAAATTCAGAAGAGTTCTGACAACCAGATCAGTTCTTCAGGCCTTGTTAACTTCACATCAAAAAAAAACAAAAAAAAACAAAAAAAAATATTCGGCCAATAGATTAGCCAGGTCTTTCGATTTCACCTAAAAAAAAAAAAAAAAAAAACTTCACATCAATCGATTATCTAAATTATCAGCTTAATTTGTACTTAAAGCGAATATTTCCTTTGTGATTTGTTTCAAGCTATAAATTCGCAGAAAACTGTGATTCTTTCTAATAATCACACAAATATCCTGATCAAAAGGTTTAATTCCACTCCAAATTGTTTCTCGTATCGATCCATGGTTTTGGAGGCTTACCTGCACAGTTGCCCCTTGAAGAGTCACACCCAGACCACTTGCTTTGTCAGTCGCGGTCACCTGGTGATCATTGTCCTTGTGGATTCGAATAGCACGGCCAAGAATAACAATCTTCAATAAACGAAATAAAATACGTCATGAGAAACTAACATAAACCTCGAACAAATATCTATTTCAAAACATCTCTAAAAATTGTATAGTTCTCTGGTGTTCGAAAGGTTCAGGTCTCCGAAGATTCCACGCCAGGCTTGCATAAATTGTCCCCTTTGTAGATGCCACTTGGACGCGGAACTCAGGGGTGTTCTTTTGATCAAAGTGAAGTGGATCACCCCCCATGTATATTTTGAAGAATATAACCCATTCTAATTTCGCGATTCAACGGTTTTGAACAATATACATGTACCCCATGTTAATTTCTCGATTCCATGTTTTGAAGAATATGCGCCTTTGTTGTTCCACGGTTTTGAAGAATATGCGCCATTTTAATTTCGCCATTCTTCGGTTTTGACGAATATGCGTCATTTTCATTTCTCGACTTATAAATTCTTATGGAAAGAGATATACCATTATTTCGCTTGCATTCAATATTTGCGAATCTTTACACCCGTGAAAAAGGCCAAAATTAAATGCACGTGAAAATAAAAAATTTTCGGTATCGTACTGTAGATAGTAAATTAAGTGAAATATGTGTGTGCATCAAAACCACCTAGATAGAACTACAAGCGTTTTGTCCGTCATAGGAGGATATGGATAAATACGTGGTCCGAGTTCTTACATCAACGTTGTCAGGATCTTGCCATCTCTCAATGATCATCTTGATGAACGCTTTACCCACATCTAAGACGATAGGTAGCACTATTTTGGCGATAGTCCCGGCGATGGCAGCCGCTTGTCGTTCTTCTCTACTCGCCTCTTCGTCAGCCAACGACACAGCAAAACTAACACCCACCAGAGCCAACAGGAAGCCCACCAAACCTTCAATGGAATTCGGATGCCCATTAGTACTACCCTATACCTGCCTGGTTATGTAGGTTCAAGGGTTGCACATCATTATGGTTCGGCCGAGTCTCCTTCCATATTTCTATTTCTTCCCTATTACTTATGATAAGCTGACCACGGCTTAATATATCGGGTACCGTTATAGAGCACCCAAGTACTTAATAGCTTCTTACTACGTTCGAATGGTACTCTATAGCAAGTCGGCCCACAACAGGCAATTATCTGCCATGATGATAATGCTAGAGGCATACGTCAGAAGTTTGTTTTTAGATCGATTTTCTGATTTCTTTTTCTAATATATTTCTTTTTCGCTTGAAATATCTGTGGCTGGTAGGAACAGCATGGTGATTATATCCTGAATAAAAGCGTACTTTTGCTAATTCGTTGAACGCATCCTCAATTCATGGATATCTAATGACAGCCATTTTGAATTAATATAATGTTCCTCTCCGAAATTGTAATAAGGGATCTAAAAACGAGATCAATTTAATAAGTTATACCGCTTAAAAGCCATAAAGATTTTGTTGACTGTATTAAGTTTCCGAAAAATGAAGCCTAGTTGCGAATCTATGAAAACGGCACACCCCTAAAAAAATGGGGGAAAAATATATATCATATACAAAACAGTGGGGATGTGTGTAGGTGTCATTTGTATTCAACCATGATGCGTGACGCGGTTAAACCGACAAATTGAACATTTGTGAGATATGTAAGAGGTGGGGAAAGTTGACGTCTGGCGACTAAAAAGCAACCATATGACTTCACAGGAAAGCTTCCATCAGCACCTAAGACATAGACTTGTTATCTTAGCCGCGCTTTTATTGCAGATGTTCACGTGAAAATTATGAACTATCCATATGGCCCCTAGAACCGACTTAATCGGAATTAGATACGCTAAATCGAGAGATGTGATGACAGTTCATCTCAAATAAGTAACTCATCTGATTTTAATGGATGAGCATCGAAGGCGCCTGATGGACAAATAAACCCACCGTAGGCATAACCTTGACCTGACACTTTTTTTTCTAACCTTGATTTTCTTCACCGTTCCCCTAAAATTAATGGACTTCACTCGCCTCCCACCCCTACTGCCAAGGGTAATTCCTCTGTGGAATTTGAAAAAAAGATACAGGGAGGTAGGTCGTTTCAGCAGCGGCAACCTTGACCTTCTACACCAGAATCTATCTGCATTTTCCGATATCGGCGAGGCTCCGGCTTGTCACGCCTCAATGCGCACTCTATCTGAGGCTGATGTATAGAAAGGCTGGTTGGATTCTCCCAGCTTTCAAACTGATACATGTATGTGATAGATTTCAGCTGCAAAAACAACTGTGGAGGAGGAATGCGAGGACAGACAAGGTGATGAAGATCTTGGCATTTGACGCCCAATTTTGGAATTTCTTCTTTCATATCCCACCTGTGTGAATACCAACTGTGATAATGCTTCTCAACTTGATCGCTAACATTTACAATCAACCAAAACGATTTTCAATAATACGAAAGCATAGCGAAATCAACTATAACGATTAATGTAGTCATAACGCATTCACGAAATTCATGATTGAAGATGACACTTGTGTACTCAGATTGCATTAGTACATTTCGGTATATTCGATGCTGCTAACTCTCTGTTACGTGTATCTTCTTTCAAACTATGTTGGAAGAAATCAGAAGACAATAGCCTCGGTGTAAGATGCAGAAAATTCGAGACAGAAATGACAAATTAGCAAGTTATATTTTGGTCAATCTATGTTCTATACAATTCTATTTTGCTAGGTATGAAACGATGATTGATATATTTTATAAAAATTGAATACTTACACAATATCTTCATGGTGATTCTTGGAGCAGTTGTCGTACTGTGTGTTGTGTTCTTAACCTACATAGTGACCAACCTTCAAAATAGTTCCGGCAGTGTCAATGCGGTACACTTTTCATACAGGTGCCCTCTTCCAGCTGATGTAAGTCAAAATAAAAAAATAAAAAAAATCGTCGTGGTGTCTGACCTGAATAATTTGTCAGCTGCAAGAAAACCAGATTAGCTCTTCTACAGTTGTCAAGATTCCTCACGATTTGGTCTGGGTCATACTATGCCGAACTTTTTACGCAATTGAACCAGACCCACATTCATGATATGCGTACCGTTCCCTTATTCCTAAAATAGTACTGTATCTACCAAAAAATCCTTAATTAATTCGCCAATTATTTTTTAAGCTTCATGTTTTTAACCGAATAGTGTTTCCGCAATTGATTCGAAGCCAAAGTATCACAGATGTATTCTCGAAAACCATATCCTACCAATTCGCCATGGCATTTGCTATTTGTCAAGCTTTCCACAGGATAAAACTCTTTGTTTACGTGTTTTCTCGGAATAAGTCCATGATGGTGCATTGAGGTTATTCAAATTTCGGATTATTTTTAACAATTTCAGGGTGTTTGTGTCTATTATAATAATTCTTAACGAAATCCTGAGAACAAGAAATTTAACTTGACAGCGAACTCGACTTATGTCATTTAAAAACTATAATTTTTAGAAGAAACAAATGTCCTCCCAAAAATCCACTGCAGTCAAAACTTTAATTTCTCCAATCATGCAAAAATACTGTGAGCGTGTGTAAAAAATAATATTTTTCAGTGTACGAAACAGAGTTGTCGCTGAAACATTGGTTCGAATAACATTGGTTCGAATTTACCAAAAACAGTCGCTTTTTCCCAACAATTTTAAGTATATGCGTGACGTATGCAATGTCCAAAATTGTGTTGAAGATTATAAGTTTAAGGTTTTTATCTGGGAATATTGGGTCGACAGATGTAGTGGACGGATCACTGCAACCCAATATTCTTAGGTCGAGATTTAGACCAACAATTCTTAGGTAGGAATGAGTAACCAGAAATTTTCCTCCAGGTATTCTAGATCGATTATACTTCCACCCAAAATTGCTGGTTCGCAGTTAGCGAATAATTTTGTCAGTGCTTGGAGTAGAATTGAAGAAAACGAGAGATCCTGAAGGATCTTGGCGCCCACCATTGTCCGATAATGACAAGAGGATCTTTTTGTCCATTGTTACTAGGAATAAGCGATTGATTTGCAATTTTGTTTACAGAATTTCGAATCTGAGCGAAAAAGATCGAAAAAGGGACACTGGAAAACACCAAAATATCTTTCTAAGTTTCAGGAGTTTCAAGATTTCTAGAAACTGTACTTATGTCGGTTGTTATAGTACAAGACTACAAGTTAGTCTGAAAGTCAATGTACATGTACAGAGGATCCTTCGTCTTCGTTTTGTAGTAATTTTTTATTTTTATTTTTTTATTTTTGCACGTGTCATCATTGGGTACTGAAAGCGAAGACAAATATCTCTTTGACACTTTGGCATGAGCTATGAAACATACTTAAGATTTTAAGATTAGGAACGAATGCTAATTCTGTTCTGTTTACTGGGCTAGTTTGAGACATATCTTTTAAGATACCATGCTCGAAAATAGTAAGATGGTACAATACTTTATACTGAAGGGATCCGGTCCGCGCAGTAAATTTGAAACTTCGAAAGTGTCTGAATCATGATTATCTACCTTGGATCGAAACATGCAGTAGTCTACAGTTGTCGAGTTGTGACGTTGTGTCACAAGAGTGACGTCCATTCATCAAGCCGACCCCCGGCAGACGAAACGGTGGGGCAGTTCACTTGCAAACTGCATGGACTAAAGAAAACTCGAAGAAATACTTTTTAATTCCGAATTATTTGAACTCCTTGATATGGAAGGTGAAGGTACGGATATTCTCTATAGTCAATATATAGAATATGCCCCACCGTTTCATCCGCCGACTCTTGTGATGCAACGTCACAACTCCGAAATACAACATTAATTTGAAGCGTAACTTGGATTTTCGAATCGGACCGAAAAAGGTATCTTGAACAACTAGGCCCCATGTGGGACCCGTGTACCAAATTTCAGAAAGATCCCAGCAGTACTTCCCGAGGAATCACGATAACAAAGTTTCATGAGGAAATCCAAGATGGCTGCCTGGTGGCCATATTGGATTTTCGAATCGGACCAGAAAAGGTATCTTGCACAACTAGACCCCAAGGGGAACCTGTGTATCAAATTTGAGAAAGATCCATGCAGTTCTTCCTGAGAAATGACGATAACAATGTTTCATGGTGAAATCCAAGATGGCTGCCTGGTGGCCATATTGGAATTTCGAATCGGACCAGAAAAGGTATCTTGCACAACTAGAACTCAAGGGGAACCTGTGTACCAAATTCGAGAAAGATCCATGATGTAGATCCTGAGAAATCGCGATAACAAGGTTTCATGAGGAAATCCAAGATGGCTGCCTGGTGGCCATATTGGATTTTCGGATCGGACCAGAAAAGGTATCTTGCACAACTAGACCCCAAGGGGAATCTGTGTACCAAATTTGAGAAAGATCCATACAGTAGTTCCTGAGAAATGACGATAACAATGTTTCATGGGGAAATCCAAGATGGCTGCCTGGTGGCCATATTGGATTTTCGAATCGGACCAGAAAAGGTATCTTGCACAACTAAACCCCAAGGGGAACCTGTGTACCAAATTTGAGAAAGATCCATGCTGTAGTTCCTGAGAAATCGTGATAACAAGGTTTCATGGGGAAATCCAAGATGGCCGCCTGGTGGCCATATTGGATTTTCGAGTCAGACCAGAAAAGGTATCTTGCACAACTAGACCCCAAGGGAAACCTGTGTACCAAATTTGAGAAAGATCCATAAAGTAGTTCCTGAGAAATCGCGATAACAAGGTTTCATGGGGAAATCCAAGATGGCTGCCTGGTGGCCATATTGGATTTTCGAATCGGACCAGAAAAGATATCTTGCACAACTAGACCCCAAGGGAAACCTGCGTACCAAATTTGAGAAAGATCCATAAAGTAGTTCCTGAGAAATCGCGATAACAAGGTTTCATGAGGAAATCCAAGATGGCCGCCTTGTGGCCATATTGGATTTTCGAATCGGACCAGAAAACGTATCTTGCACAACTAGACCCCAATGGGAACCTGTGTACCAAATTTGAGAAAGATCCATAAAGTAGTTCCTGAGAAATCGCGATAACAAGAAATTGTTTACGGACGGACGACGGACGGACAACGGACGACGGACCACGGACGAAAAGCGATTTGAACAGCCCATCATCTGGTGATGGTGGGCTAAAAATGGTTCGCTTCACAAACGTCACATCTAGAGAATGTTTTCTTGTGTCCGCAAATGCCGGATGCTGTATCTCTATACATTCAGAAGCCTTTGTTGTATAGTATCTCAAGATGGGGTGCGTCCTTCCGTCCGTCTGTCTGTCTGGAAGACTGATACCACTGCTTTTGCGAGCGCTGTATCTTCTAAAACCACACGACATAGACATTCGAAACTGCTTCCATCTTGTAGCCAGTAATCTGCAGGCATGCATATGGAAGATCACTTACATGTAACCTTTGAATTATTTTCTCTATTTGGTCTTAACACAAGGTTATTCTATGGATAGCGACTTCTTTATTGCTGTGAAGCTGACGTTTCGTTGGAGATACTTCCAACTTTTTCAAAGCAAGTTGGAAGTATCTCCAACGAAACGTCAGCTTCACAGCAATAAAGAAGTTGTTATCCATAGAATAGCCTTGTTATATACGCCGACTTCTAAATGTCTATCAAGGAAAATCTGTTTGGTCTTATTTTATGGTAGTTAAATTCCTTTAAGTACAGGATTTGTTAGCTCAATTATAATATACTGTTATACTTACGCGTATCTACTTTGTATGGGACGCGGTGGTAACAGTTACTAAATTTTCCTCTTGTTTTCAATCTCACATGTAAAGTATTTCGATTGTTGAGAAAAATCTTTAGAGGCGAAGACTTCCTAATGAATTTCGGTTTGAAAGTACATCTTTCAAAATTGTACTGATCTGTTTTTGCTATATGGTATGATTCAGACCATAGCGGGGAGACATGAAGACAAAGCTGGATATTCCATGAATGGGCGGAGACGCCGACGAGGCGCACCTCATATCACTGACATTTTCCACTGACGTAACAAAGGGACCCTTGGGATAGGGCCCAGTAGAGCCAGATTGAGATGCATCAACGATAGTCGCATGTGCCACAAGCCATAAAGGCGTATGGTGTCTGTACAATATGCATGTGCGTATCCGTCAGAGCCTCAGAGGAGTCTCTCATACAGGACAAGTGTATTGCAGTTTATTTTGCAGACGTAGGAATTGTAGGGCTGTGTCAAGTAATGAGTGGAATTGGGTGGGTGGGCAGCGAAAGTACAGAGAGCATAGAACTATGCAGAAGTCACAAGGGAAGTGATCAAAACGCTAGCTAGGTATGAGTTTGGCAATTAATAGAACAGCACATTGTTTTGCGAGGTCAGCTAATACAATTCCCGATAGGATGCGCACATCCAGGTTAATACGTTCTATTAATTAGCACCTAAAGTCTTTCATGTAGTAACGCATCACCGGATATCAACAGTAGTTTTAATCCTGTCTGGATTATGGAAGCAAGGATTCTTTGTGGACAACTGATAGTAACTGATTGTCGTATCTGACGCTTGTTTACAAACATTATTCCTTGACTACTCAGTATATAATGCAACAAAATTCACTGTCTGCGGTATGAAATCGAAGCTGACCTTTCACTATTTCGTTACCGTACCCTGCGTAATATTTGCCTAACTATCAGTTGCTATACATGGATACCAAACATTCTAAATATGAAGAGCAGAAAATAATAGAACACGGAACATCAGTAGAACTTGTCATACACCGTTTATTTGACTAATGGAGGACAAGTAGAGAAAAATCATCCAAGTATGTTCCCGGCCACATGAGACAGGTCATTGATATCTGGGGAAACAAAGAATCAAATATATCACGTGAACTATTAATAAGCTGATTATCTCTTGATAGAATCAGGAGATTCCTGACTTAATATTTTTTAATCAAAATTAGAGAAAGACTAAGCGACATGAAATGCTTTTTGAGAGAGAAAGAATAAATTGGTCGTCAGCGGGATTCGAACCCACGACACCGGCTCAACGCGCCGATGCTCTACCGACTGAGCTTTGACGGCCCATAGGTATTACACTCGTGGATTGTCCCTGTGATGACCAACCTTGTCTCTCAGTGTTGCAACTGGCTTATAGTGAAGAAATGATAATTGGCATCATCAACGACCATCTTCATATTCCTGCTAAACATCTAGGTTCAACGAAAATGCCGATGGATAATACCACAAAATGATGACAAAAAAAGTCACTACAGTTATCCGAAATAAGAAGAAAAAAACGATCACCGGCACTTACTGACACATCTCCCACTGACGTTGACAAACAAGTGACAACAGGTGATATCTTTTTCTGGACAGACCCCAACCACAGTATCTTTGTAATACTCTGTAACATAAGTGACTATGTCCCTGGTATAAAGAGAAAAAGATAATAAAGGTATTAAAATGAGAAACAAATTCCGCTTACAAGTTTCCCAAAGAGCATTAATTGGTTTCGGCCACGAGGACTTTTCCCATAACGGTTCGCTTTAGATCGACGGACATACATGTGCATGTAGCTCCGCTCTCAATTTGAATGAACCTATCTGGTAAAAGACTGATCTCTGATCCAGTTTATCGTCTTCAGAGATAGTTTCTAATTGGCATTTCATCTGTATCGTGTCATATATGATACATTAGCTGTAACTCGTATCACCTTTCTCACTCCCCCCATTTCTAAGGTCATATCACTACCAAGTGGCCCTAACTGCTTCTTTCGGTCAGGCAGGTAAGCAGGCAGGCATGCAGGCACACTCATTCGGACGCCCAGCGTCTTTTATAGTATAGACGTGTGTAACATCCTGCACCTTGTCTTAACACGGATCATCTCACTGTTAAGTGTGTCACATCTGGTCACTTGCATGTAACTTATGGATCTAAGTAAATTTCTTGTAATGTGTGACATATCCAGTATCTCACCGCTAACCTGTGTCAGATCCAGTAACTTACCGGAAACGTGCGCCATATGTGGCACACCTTGACCAGCCCCAGAAACCACAGTGAGCAGAGCCAGCACGGAATGTAGTTTTGTGAGTGTTCACTCTCTTCCCTTGTCTCGATTTCGTCACAACTTTCGTCGGTGTATTTCTGCAGCAGGTGTTGTCACTAGACAAGAAAGGCAATATTCAACCTGAACCATGGTGAAGCATGTTGAAATTAAACCACTGATTAGCAAGACGATTTAATTTATGGGTTGAATCAGTATTTACATGAGAGTCTTCCAATGGACACAGATTGTGCACCAGTATTAGCTTATTGCATATGTTTAGGCCGAACAGTCTCACGCAGCCTGATTTTCAAGTGAACGTTACAAGTGGATGGTATATATCCAGTTTCATTGATCTGAAATAAACTACAGACAGTCCAGGTTGAACTATAATTACTAAAACACTAAGTATAAATCACTTGGTTCCGGTGCAAACAAATTTGCATGCCATTACTCATTATAGTGAGTATCGCCATACACATGTTGTGTGGATTTACACTAGCAATTCACTCATGATATCATGTAAATATACAAACCCACTGTGTAAAATTACATGCAGGTTTGTTCCTGGGGTACAAGTGGACTACTCATCTGAACGAGTAATCTAAGACACGCAGTGGTAGAAGGCTATCACGTAGATTGAAGGCTCGGTTTGTTAATTACACAATTAAGATGTCCAGTTATGTTAGTGTATCTGTTCGATTCTGAGGAAAATACCATGCATCGCGATCGCCACTTGGCTCCTTTATATTCGATTGAATATTCAATACCAGAATATAATGGGGTCGCAAACAAGCAAATCAATCTGAACAAAATAAGTACAATAAAACCGGTCATTTAGAAAATGCTTTCAAGCAACTCACCCATGTCCAAGATTCTGGACCATCCGTTTCACAGGTGCTGGCAAGTCGTCCTCAGGAGCGCTGGCTAGCTCAGCCAATTCCGCATCCGTGATAGCTGATCGAGTCCGGAACTTATGTAAAATAGCCCGAATAGATTCTGGACTGCCATCAGCAGGGTAGTGGTACAGCACCAGAACCAGAGCCAGTAGCACAAACTTGGGAGACATTTTTGAAGTCAGGAAAAATAACGCCCGAGTTATTGTGGATCAGTCCTGTCGCACTTCCAGTGCCTTCCTAGAATATAGAATAGATAAGGTTATAGTCTGTTTCAGATTAAGAGATAGATAAACTATAACCAGTTCATTGAATGGTTTTAGGTGAAATGAATCATGGCTGGACCTTGCAATGACGGGATGAACTCACTTTCATTGTTGATTGCAGTTGTTATTTTTGGGTGTAATGAGAGCACTGAACAGTTTGGTGTAGTTTCTCACGAAATTGCAATATGGTATAAACAAAATCGTGACATTGAAACCTCGAAATATTCATTATTTAATTTAAACGTCCCGCAAATGTCGCCTAATACATGCGTACAGCTCACATATCTCAATTGAATATTCATTATTTAATTTAAACGCGTCGTAGATGTCGCTTAGTCAATGCGTACAGCTCAATTGTGGAGCCGTGCAGGTTGACCTATGCATGAACGAAGATTGTGGGCACTGAAAAGTTTGAAAGTGTGTCTCATTGAAAATACCAGCTGTTGTGCTTTTTTCTGAAGGGTACAGCTGAAATTTCATCCTCTCCCAGGGTGCTTTGCGCTACGCTGCATTTACCCCTGTAGGGGTCTCGCCATCTTTTGCAGGATTCCTGCAGAAACCTAGAACTGTTCTGTCTAACTGTTTTATTGATGTTGAAATATACTCAATAGATATTCAATTTATATCAAGACAGCTCTGTCACACTGTTTGAAGACAGCTTTTTGACAAATAACCCTATAACTATATGTTGCGGAAATATATATATATATATATATATCGGTGAATCGCGGCTGATATTAATTCGCCCAGTTAGACGGTCATCATGCCCGATTACTGTGGCAACAGATGACCTTGGGTCAACTCCGGCAATGTCCGTGGGACCTTTACAGCGCTAAATGGAGAGGCGCGAAGCAGAACATAATGAATGCCTGGTAGAGCTCGGTGAACTTTATTCAAAATCACTCGTATGTCTATTATAAAACTTCAAAATCGCGTTCTTTAAATGAGACGAAAAGGGATTATTTTCTTCCTTTTTCCTCATTTTTATG
This sequence comes from Hanleya hanleyi, assembly GCA_036873755.1. Taxonomy (NCBI): domain Eukaryota; kingdom Metazoa; phylum Mollusca; class Polyplacophora; order Lepidopleurida; family Hanleyidae; genus Hanleya; species Hanleya hanleyi. The sequence goes on along the minus strand of JAVTVY010052952.1, from coordinate 170,825 downwards.
CTCCAGTCCGCGAAAAGACCCTCCCACCAACAAGGGGAGATAACTCTGTACGTAAATAAATGAAAAGTGAATCCGGAACAACTGAAGTTACTATTACACAAAATATGGACATTTGTATCGATTCTACATCCTATTTCAGCTGCATTAGCGGAATTACACAAATTACTCGATTGAGAAATCTTTTACTTCGCTGCTAATTCATGATACTGTAATACTGTGAAAGGCAAACCGACGAACATAGAAGTTGGAATCCAGAACAATCAATTTAGATGCATTTCATCAGTAACTCATTATTGGAGAGAATAATATTCCTTTGTCTTGTGTTAAAATGCATCTCTTTTTGATAGGGTGGATACAAGATTTGCTTATGTCATTTAAATGAGATGCGCTATATCATATGCAAACGTTGAATACCAAATGCTATGCTAAACATTTGAAATTTCTCTTTAATTTCAGGTTAACAAAAACGAATGATATGATCCCAGACTACACATTTTGTGTTCTCGGGCCCATCAGCTATAGGAGAAAATTTACTGGAGCTCGATGATTGGATGAAAATGTCTGTCGGTGTGTACATATAGCTAAGAAGGGGCAGTATTAATTAAGACCTTGTAACCGTCCAAACTCTGTGTTCCGTGCAGAAAATATTTTCGTTTAATGGTAAATCAGCGAAAACATTTTGCCCTACACTACACACAATGGCTGCTCCCTGTCATTAGAAAATTCATCTGGTGAGGACAGATTGAAAATACAAAAATTGTAATGATCTGTTCCCTGTAGTTCAAAATGCATCTGCTGTAAAGTTAGAGATTCATCCAGAAAAGGTCGGATGTGTAACATGGGAATGCATATGCGGGCTTATTTCCTGGATGCTGAACTGCAATATCTCTGGTTTCAGGTTATAGATTGACACCGAACTCGGGGTATACCTTACCGTTTGGGCAGGAAGGACCCTATGCAATTTGAAGTTAAAAATTGACAGGTCGAAATCACTTCTGTCATAAAACTGAGAACCATTACACTATTGATGTATGTGCTGCAATTCCGCTTTTGATATGAGAATTGTGCCCAAAATTTGACTATACAAAAACTCGTGGGAAACGAGAAGTCTATCCATTCTGATGTCTGTCTGGCGGTCTGCCTGTCCATTAGTCAACTTCCGTTGGCCATGTAATATCTCAAGCTCTTGAATGGGAATTTTGACGTAACATTGGATGTTCCATAGCCTTGGAGGACAGAAGGAGGGTTTTGGGTAAATGGTCAATAGATCAAAGTTTACTGAATCATGGACATGCATTACACATGAATGTACGATATATGCATTCGTTCAAAACAATCATGAAGTGTCTAGACAATACAACAACAAAAGCAGAGCAGTACTCTTTCCCAAGCAAAACAAGTACTGAGAAACCTCAATTCGCAAGAAATTCTAGCAAATCTCCAGAGTAAATTCGTCCTAGTCCCAGCAGACAAAGCTCCAAATAATATAATATTCATATGTAAATATTACTATTACAAGGGGCTGGTTAAAGAATTGAGTGTAGACAATCATCAAATTCGTCTACTTACTCCCAAACTGCATTTACTCTGGAAGATTTATTTAACAATCACAAAACGTTTCTCAGGGAAAGAGGTATTTGTCTTCCCACCAATCATAACGACATACCTAAAGTATACTGGACTCCCAAAATGCATAAATCACCATGCAAAGCTAGATTCATAGCTGGTTCTAGAAGCTGCACCACCAAGCTTCTTTCAACCCTATTGCCGAGGGTCCTTCAGGAGGTAAAAGCATTTTGTGAAAGGTATTGCGCCACTATTTCTAAGAACTCTGGCGCTGAATGTATGTGGATATTGAAAAACTCAAAATGTCTGACGGAAGAACTTGATGCTAACGGTCACATACCGTACAGACATGTATCCACATGGGATTTCTCGACTCCCTATACTACGATCCCTCACCAGGACCTTATTGACCGTCTAAGTTCATTAATAGTATCTGTATTCAAGAAAACTGATCGCAGATATATTAATGTCGGAAGCCATAAAGCATTCTTTAGCTCTACTACATACAAGAGATATCATTCATGGGATGTTTCTTCGTTTATAGAGTTGCTTGAATTTCTCATTAAAAATATCTATGTGAAATTTGGCAACACAATATATCAGCAGTATATAGGTATTCCAATGTGTACTAATTGTGCACCCCTGTTGGCTGACCTGTATCTGTTCTCTTATGAATATGCCTATACGCAGGCGCTTTCAAAAACCGATCCATTCAAAGCCCGTTAACTGTCATTCACCAAACGCTATAAAGACGATCTTTCTCGCTGTGGATAATCGCAAAATAAATGACGCAGTGAAGGATATATATCCACCTTCACTGGATTTGAAGGAAACTACAGGTAGCCCTACAGGCACATCATATTTAGATTTATATCTCTATAAAAATGAAGCGGGCATTCTCTCTCGTCGACTTTACGACAAAAGAGATGATTACAATTTCGACATCGTAAACTAGACAGAAATTCAAGCAAATCTATAAAAAAAAGAAACATCCCATGAATGATATCTCTTGTATGTAGTAGAGCTAAAGAGTGCTTTATGGCTTCCGACATTAATATTCTTGAACAAAGATACTATTAATGAACTTAGACGGGCAATAAGTTCCTGATCAGGGATTGCAGTATAGAGAGTCGAGAAATCCCATGTGGATACATGTCTGTACGGTATGTGACCTTTAGCATCTTCCATAAGATATCCATAAGACATTTTGTTCTTTTAAATATCCACAAACATTGAACGCTTTTAGAGTTTTTGGAAATAGTAGCGCAATACCTTTCCCAAAATGCTTTTACCTCCTGAAGGGCCCCCGTCAATAGGGATGAAAGAGGCTTAGTGGTGCAACTTCTAGAACCAGCTATGAATCTAGCTTTATATGGTGATTTATGCAATGTCGCAGCCGCATGCTGGCGTGCATGATACATTAGCTAATCTGCAACTGCATCGTCCTCGACATCCCTTTTTGCAGTTACATATTGCAGATGTGAAGCTTGCATAACAATTCTTGTGCCATTGAAAGTGATCGTAAACCCTCAAGTAAAGTTTTCATCAAATGAAAGACCATTGCGAACAGTATCGGAAAATATTTATTTTAATTTTGTACGATTTTATTACACAGAGTAAACTGCAATTAAAGCAGGTATTCTATGCTGGTCTGTTGCAGTCATATTTAGGTGCAGTGACGTCACACTGCCTTAATACATATATTTCAAACGTTGTATGCACTTTCCAATGCTTGATTCAAGCTTAAGGTATGTATACTTTGAGTTTCAACACAGACTCATTGTTCCAATGTGCATGTTCCAAAATCGGGAAAATTAAATGCTAGATTCAAACTGACTTGACACTCATGAGTCACCATCTTCCAGATTTTGGTGAAGCATCCACATTGGAACAGACATACCTTATACATACCTTAAGCTTGAATCAAGCATTGAAAAGTGCATACAAAATTTGAAATATATGTATTAAGGCAGTGTGACGTCACTGGACCTAAATATGATTGCAACAGACCACCATAAAATACCATACTTTAATTGCAGTTTACTCTGTGTAATAAAATCGTAAAAAATAAAATAAATATTTTCCCACACTGCTTGCAATGGTCTTTCATTTGATGGAAACTTTGCTTGAGGGGTTATGATCACTTTAACGGATTTGTCAAAAAGACCATGTTCCGTTTCTAGACGTGAATATACATCGTCTTTGCGCAGTTTTGTAGTATCCACTAGCTTTTGCCCAGATGTCTCAGTTCCAGCTTGCAACTTCTGGCCTTTGATCTTCACTTGACAAACGATACATTTTTCAAAGTTTGTTGACAGCCTAGGTCTTTTAGACACAATTTTTACACCCGGGCTTTTAGGTGTGTCCGCCATGGCGTACACAGCCAGAAAAAAGATGATCGCCCATCACCTTTTTATGATGATGATGCCTGTTCATCACCATTTAAAGGTGATGAAAAAGGGTGATCGCCAATGTCGTCACCTTTTTAAGGCGATGGCCCAGGTCGTCACCCTTTTAGGGTGATAGCCATTACCATTTTAGGTCTATGACATGAACATTTGCACTCATTGCTGATCACCCTTTTAGGGTGATAGCCATCACTCTTTTAAAGTGATGGTGGAAAAGGGTAATGGCTCTAACTCAACACCTTTTTTGGGTGATGCTGTCATCACCATTTTAGGGTGATAAGTATCACCTTTATTTTCTGACTGTGTATAGCCTGTTTCTATATTCTACTCAATTCTGCCTTTTTTCTTCAGAATCACACTGCAAGAAAAATATATAATAAATTAATATATATTAAAGAAACATAATTTAGCCGTACAAGAAAATATTTGCAAGTTAACCATGTAATAAGACATTTGCAAGTTAGTCGTGATTAGGCCCCACCCACCTCAGGCTGAGGGAGTCTCAAGTGTGAAAAGAGTTATGGGTATCATACTTTGATTTTGAGTGAGTTCCATGATCAGCAATTAACATCTGTTTAATTTTAATCTAAAAAGGAATCAACGAGTATCTCTTTTCCAATTTGCGGTTATTGAGTGAGCAATGCGCCACCACATTACCGGATAGTAAAACTGATACGACGGATATTACATTACCTATTTCAGCATTCCGTATTTCTTAATACACCATCATCTATCAGTTTGCTTGTTATATTGGCTGTATCTGTTCTCTTATGAATATGTCTATATGCAGGCGCTTTCAAAAACCGATCCATTCAAAGCCCGTTCCTTCTCATTCACCAAACGCTATATAGACGATCTTCTCGCTGTGGATAATCGCTATATAAATGACGCAGTGAAGGATATATATCCACCTTCACTGGATTTGAAGGAAACCACAGATAGCCCTACAGGCACATCATATTTAGATCTATATCTCTATAAAAATGAAGCGGGCATTCTCTCTCGTCGACTTTTATGACAAAAGAGATGATTACAATTTCGACATCGTAAACTATCCCTTTCTGGACAGTAATATTCCAGTGGGACCTGCATATGGCGTATACATATCTCGCTTAGTAGCATTTGCTAGATCCTGTGTTAAATGTGATGATTTTAATCAACGTCACAACACATTGTTGCAGAAACTTATAAAACAGGGCTATTCCACCAAGCGCCTCCACTCAAAGTTTCTCAAATTTGGCGATACATGTCGCATGCTGATAGCAAAATACGAACGTAGCGTGCAAGATCTATGGCGCTACGTTTCGTAACTTGTGTCTAATTCCGCTTAACCCGGGGCTAGGGGCCGTATGAACCCATGTACTTCAAGATCCTCATGGTACTCATATGAACAGTCACAATCAAAGCGTGACTGAGATACATCTTTTTTAGATGACGACTCTATAACGAATATTATGGATTAAGAATACTGATCAGCGATACGGATTTGATATTTTTGGAACATCATGATGTCTTGCCGGCATCATTGAAAACTGTTGACCGCTTCTCTCTTGCAGGAAACAAGCCTATGTTTATGTATACTATGATTGTCTTTTTGAATTTGGTGCTAATACTGTTATGTGGAAAATGGAATAGGTCGTTGGATTATGGACGCGGATATTCTCTAATGGACGACGGCTGGATTATGAATGACGGACTAGACGCTTGTAATTCGTTTGGTACATAACATAATAAACCTTGAAACCAACGATCAAGTACAGGCGTCTTCTGCTTACCCTACCTCCTATAATTTTATGAGCACTCTGCATAGCGCATTGCCACACGTTATATTCCTGTAGCGGTCTTATGCCCACCCGAATTATTCTGCTGCCACCCTTGAGCACACCCCCATACCATACCCTTCAACACTGTAAGGTCAAAAATTGGTCAGCTCGAGGTGTAAACGGGACCGAAATTTAACCCCCTTATCCCGCAACAGCTCCCGGGCTATACAGTGATGTTCTTTCATGGGCTTGTCTTATTTAGCTCATCTTTATTGTCTCGCCTTTGAAGCTTGATATTTTCTCCAATATTTCGTATGAATACCTTCTCTGCAATTATCTTCAGATTCTCCATAATCGTGCTAAACTAGATACACTAAAAAGCCGACTCTCTTCCCCCCGACTTTGGTTTCTTCACAGTTAAAGGGACACAACTCTCGATGATCATATTAAACATGTATGAACCTGGCATCCTGCATGTACATACAGGAGCATCGTACACTAGCAGTAGATATTAATTTACAGATAGTGTATGCAAGACATTATGCCTTAGATCACTTGAATATCCACATTGACTGTTAACGTAATTGCATCTCGTCGATTTGTTAATTAAGTCTAGACTTCCATTTTCGTAAAGAAATACTTAATTCAAGTGCTACAACTTGACCAACTACTTGGTGGGAGTTGTCCATCTAGACTTTTAGTTATGCGCGCTCGTACAAATAACGTCATACTTTTGGTCTTTTTCTCTGCTTTGAGAAAGAGTAACACCTTATTAGATCCTAGGTAAAATCAAAATCGTAGCTAAACCGCACACATATCAGACTACCACTGACCTTCAATTATTCCTCTCGGCAAGGCAGAAAAAACAATTTACTTCTCTGGCAGATGTTGCCTAAAGGGGTCAGCATTCCTTGTTGACTTCTCATACAATTTGAGAAATTTCACTGAGACTCGCTGAGCGGTTGACGAACTAAGAGGGTTCGAATTCATATACCTGAACCTGAATACAACAATTTTTGACTTCCCCGACCAAGTTCATGGGCGCAAGAATGATATCATAATTAACTCAAGCGACCGTCACCGACCAAAAAGTGATTACAAGGATGATCGTGACATTCGCCCATATTTCAACACTTGCCATGATCTCTTCAACCTTACTCAGGAACTTAATTTTTTCGCAATGGTACCCTCTAAAACCGATAATTTTGTGCGAGTTTAGGATTAATGTTTGGTTTTATCAAAAAACAGGATCGCAAAACTGTTGAATATGGAACTGTTTTACAAGAAAACTATTTCTCATCAAATAAAATCCTCCAGCTCAAGAACAGCAATCATACAACGGAACCTAACCTCGCCCCTTCCAAAGAAGTACCCCTGCCATGTTTGTTCGCCGTTAACCGAAAACGAACTTATCTATTCAAGCCATACAATTTATTAGCAGAGAAACAGACAGTTTAGGCAATCATTGACCATTCTGGTTTTTATCCCATGTTCTCTAGCTCGGGTAAATATGAAGAAATGTCCAGTAATCCATGCCAAATATTGAAAAACAGAGGTTTATCTCGTTTAAAACATACATTATAGCCACCATCTACGGGCTGGAGCACTCCTCATTATTCAGTATTACACGACTGATTATAGCAATGAAGAATTGGAGCGATATACAAGAGGTGGGAAAATTAACGACGAGCAACCATATGACACTACAGGAAATTTTCCCCCGGATCCTAACATTCAGACCCGAGAATACGGTGGACTCTAGGATAGTATCTCAGCCGTGTTTTTATTGCAGCTGTCCATGTGGAGACTATGAAGTATCCACACGGCTCCTAGCGCTACTTCACTTCGGGCTGATTAGAGTCTTCAACGACACTACTCTTTCGTCCAATGTACCATTATGTCTGATAAATTTGGCCTATTCAGGAGACAGTTAACGATCTGAATCCTCAGATTTCTCGAATAATTAAATACACGAGGCATAACCTTGGAGCATGCTTCCATAGCATGTCATAGCGAGTGATATGTTCGGCAAACAACTGTAAAATTTAGAAAAAAACAACGAGTAATCAGTAAACAAGTCACACAAAATAGCTCCAAATGTTCTGACGGCAGTAGTGGTTAAATAGAGAGTACTGACTCAATGTTATATGTAATAATTCCGCTCCCCACTTTTTTGTTACTTAATATGTATTGCTCCCTATTTTTTTACATAATATGTTTTCTTACTTATAAGTATTGCTCCCCGTTTTCATATGTGGTATCACCTCAGTTCTATTTTTAGATCATGACATCATTGGGAAAACCCTAAGGGTCGGAAGGATGACCTTTTGACCTGGATGTGACCTTTGACCCGCGCACACAATCGCGGATAATGCGTCCGGATAACACGCGCGCGCTGCGTGGCGGCCCGGTGATACATAGTATCCCCTGTTACCTATGCTCATTGTTTTGTTATTTAATACTCCTTGTGTTCATATATCACCACAGTTCTATTTTTAGATCATGACATCAGACCCCTGTTCTATTGTTATTGCATGCTCCTTTGTTAGTTCTCGACAAGTACAGACGCGTCTAGGCAGCACAATAGACTCCCCATAAACAAAGAGTGGTGAGTCATACTATTGTTATTGCCTGCTCCTTTATCTTTAATTCTCGACAAGTTCAAACTTGTCTGGGCAGTCTCCTCATAGACGAAGAGCGATGAGTCACGCTTTCGATTGTCTTCATAGCTAAAAAAATTTCTGCCCACAGTATTGCGAAAACCCGTATTCTTTTGTTATTGCCTGCTCTTTTGTCTTTAGTTCTCGACAAGTTCAGACACGTCTAGGCAGACTCCAAATAATCAATGAGTCAAATTGTCCACACCTATATAAAGGTTCACGTGTACATCCCTGTTCATTCACCATGGATCAATACGAGAGGACCCTTATCAAGCTGAAAGCGGCATCTATCGCGGCGATATTATTACTCCTCATCCCTCTCATCGTGCTGTCTGCCTTTCGTACGTCCTGTGTAAAGTGCACACCCTGTATCACATGTTCACCGTGTCATGGTACCCCAGAAACCACAGTGTATCCGCCCTGTTCCTATCCCGATACCCGCGTAATAACCACCATTTCGAACAGAACCCTATGCTCACCTATGCAGCAAGTAGCCATTGATAATAATATTCGAGCTACTGTTTGCTTATATGCCAAGACGCTGAGGGTGGATCTACGCTATTTCCTCAACGGTAAAGCTTCTATTAAAGGACTCGTCCTAACACATACTCAGTGGACCCTCATCAAGCACAGTACCGCTAAAATCGACATTGCCATACAGAATGTTCTAGAAAGCCAGCATAATCTTACATCGCTTGGTCCTTGATCCCTATAAAAGCACATCATTCATCTTTTAGCCCCAGTCGTCCAAATGGATCACTACATTATTATTAGTAGCAAAGATTCGTTGTCATACTTCCCAGACAATACACCCTATAAATTTCGCGTTGCCTTGAACACGCGTCTCTGTTTAAGTGATTCCTGGGTGGTTGGTTTAGCGGAATTATTTATCAACAAGCAACCTCAATTCAAATCCAAGTCGTTGTTACTCGTGACTTGTAATATTTGCGGTGAATCCTTTGTAGGCGAGACTAAACTACCTCTCCTACGGACTGTAGATGTGACGAGTGTTTCCAAGAAAGCCATTACTAGGCTATATTCTACGCCACATTATCTCCCCATAGTACAAACTAGTGTTGACGTTCTCGACATCTATATAAAGACCGAAGATAATCTACCAGCAACCCTTCTGAGTGGTGCAATTACGATCACGCTCCACTTGAAAAAACTATGACGAATCGTCATTTGTATGTTCCCGACGTCAGAAAATGGATTCGTTTTTATCAGGATCAAGTCAACTCGGTGCCGTACCCCACATCACAAAGCGGAAGAGGTCTTAGCATCATTCCTATTGAAACTCCAGTGCCACAGAAACGTATAAATGTACCACCTATTACGCTAACAACCCCGTCACAACAAGCTGTTGAACAAGCCAAGTCTGAAATCCGTATGAATAACAAGCGCACCTCATCTCCACCCATTATCTCCCAAGGACAGTCCAAACGTATAAAAAGAACATCACCTCCAAAGAAGCGAAAGATTCAATTTTTCTAGCTACACCATGGCGCTCCTTACTGACAAAGGCTTCCACGAAGGTCAACCCGAGACGTTATCTCTTTTTCAATTACCGCCTTCGCAAACAGCGGTGGAAAATCGTTACATCATTGACGTGAGGCCAACATCCCAATTTAGCGATGGTGCTCCCGTTGAATTTAAGATATCAGGCCAGGGGTTAGATTATCTCGACCTGAAATCTTGTCGACTCTACGTGAAAGCTAAGGTCGTGCACAGCGATGATACCCCGTTGAACAAGGATGAAAAATGCGGCCCTATCAATCAACTGCTACAGACCATGTGGTCACAAATTGATGTATCTATGCAAGGTAAACTGGTGACGACCATGGACAATGGTTATCCATACAAAGCCTACCTTCAGACCATTCTGAACTTTGGTGAAGACGCTAAAGAAACGCAACTACAGCTTCAACTGTTCGTATCTGACGAGGGTGTTAATATAGATACCACAAATCCTGCAATAGGTGCAAATGCTGGACTTACAGAGAGACAGAAATTCATCGCCGAGAGTAATGCATTCGAGATGGAAGGAAACCTCATGCAGGACGTGTTTAAACAACACCGCTACCTGCTAAACAACGTTGATGTATACGTGAAGTTGTACCGGTCGTCGCCCCAGTTCATCTTCATGGCAGAAGCCGAGACTCCAGCCTACAAACTCGTTATTGAGGACATCAGCCTGAAAGCTTACAAAATACGCGTCAACCCTGGTGTCATACTCGGACACGCCAAAGCTCTCGAAGACAGTTCCGCGTTTTATCCCTACCAGAGCACGCAGGTTAAGATGATGTCCATATCTGCTGGACAGACCCTCTTCCGCTGGGACAACATGTTCCAGTCCGTTTACCCCAGCAAACTGATCGTTGGTTTCGTATCTTCCAAGGCCGTGGGAGGGGACTATAAAAAGAATCCTCTAAACTTTCATCACTTTAAGCTGACAAATCTAGCGGTAAACATAGACGGTGTCACTTCCCCGGGTCATCAAATAAGGACGAGGTTTGATACCGATCCTTACACCTCGCAGTTCACATCGGCCTACCTCACCTTATTCGACGCTATAGGTCAATCCGGAGAAAACTTTGGAAATGCTATAACCTTGTTGGAGTATCACAACGGCTACACGCTATACTCCTTCAACTTGGACCCTACTTTAGCCTCGAAAGACCACCTGCAGCTGCTGAAACAAGGTAACCTTAGGCTGGAAGCAGTCTTCGGAGAACCACTTCCTGAAACCGTGAGCTGTATCACCTACGCAGAGTTCCCAGCCCTGATAGAGGTTGATAAGTCGCGGAACGTCATAGTCAACGCACCATGAACACCAACGAGCTACGCTGCATTATTCGCTCCGATCACACGCTGCACGCTCGCGTCCGCGGGGTGTACCCGGCGGATAAGATTCCAAGCCACGTGTCTCTGACACCGGCTGCATATATCGTAAACACAGACCCGTCTACTCTTCCCGGTGAACATTGGGTAGTATTCTACTTTTCCCAAGACAGAGGCACATTTTTTGATTCCTTGGGACAATTACCAGAGCATTACGGCCATCGCTTCGCTTCATTTCTCAAAAACAATTGTAAAACTATTTCTTATAATGACAGAGTGCTTCAAGGAGATCAATCATTGACCTGCGGTCACTATTGTATATACGTGTTACTTCAGTTAACACGAGGTGTATCTCTTTCCAGCATCCTGACGGACTTCCATCAAAACCATTGTCATAATGATTGTTATGTATATAGATTTGTAACGCGACATTTCTCATATTGTATTTCCAACACACTTCAAATGTATTGTAGCTGTTAATTCTTTCAATAAAATGGTTTCTTAAACCGCACCTCTACCGTTTTTTTTAAATTTTTATATAAAGTGTGAAGGTGAATATAAAAGAGATGATCTTTTCATCCTGGTCAAGAAACGATGGATGCGGGTGCATGGAAAACCTATTTGTCCCGTGTCTACTTCGACACAACCGATGTTGCTTCGTTTACAGGCCCTGTCAAGCTACGCAATATTTTACGTAAACGAGGGTATAACGTTCCCCTAACCGATCTAAACCAATGGTTGAGCGATCAGGACCCTTACAGTTTACAGAGACCTATTCGACATTCATTTAAGAGAAATAGAGTGATATCAGCTGGAATTGATCATTTGTGGGACGCCGACCTGGCTGATGTAACCAATGTATCGAAACACAATGACAACATAAAGTTCCTACTCTTCGCTATTGACGTCTTTTCGCGTTATTTATGGATCGTTCCTCTCCCCAATAAACAACATCAGTCAATCGTTGCGGGATTGGATTCCATTTTAAAGCAAGGTAGATCCCCAAAATATCTTAGAGTCGACAAAGGTAGTGAATTCAATAACCGATGGGTGAAGGCCTATTTGACGAAGAAGGGAATTAAACCTTATGTCACACATAATGAGAAGAAGGCCAATTATGTGGAGAGGGTCATCAGGACGGTTAAGAACGTATTATATAAGTATTACACGCATAAGCAAACCTACCGCTACCTGGATGTTCTTGCAGACGTAGTGGGAGCTTACAACCGTCGGCAGCACCGATCACTAAACGAGAGAGCTCCAGCTGACGTAAACGAGCATAATGAAGCCATACTCTGGAAAGAAATGTATGTGGACACTACACAACCTACACGGAAACAGTCCTTTAAATTGAAGGTTGGTGATTCTGTTCGTATTTCACACGTGAGATATGTATTCCAACGGGATTATCAAGCCAAGTGGACAGAGGAACTCTTCAAAATTTCAAAAAGGTATCGTCGCCAAGGGCTACCCATATATAAACTCATAGATTTCATGGACGATGAAATACAGGGTACATTTTATCAACAAGAGCTTCAGGTGGTCAATAAAGATGCTGATGCATTATGGAGGATTGAAAAAGTACTCAAAACACGACGTCGTCGAGGCACGGTGGAAAAACTGGTGAAATATGTCGGGTGGCCAATCAAATTCGCTAGCTGGGTGGCACAAGAAGATATTGAAGCAATCTAATCATAAAGCTCTAAGGGGTGTCAGCAAGTGTGTAGAAGTGTGGCGCTATGTACACGACTGCTTATATATATAAGGTCGTTTGTGAACCATTAGTTCGTATATCATGTCGAGTACGTGTACGTTCTGTCAGAGAACCTTCTCCCGTCGTCACAATATGCTCAGACATATGGGTATGAGGCATAGTCAGGAGACACCCCCGAATCCCGGTCCACCAAGTGGAGTAGAGCATCCGTATACCATGATGGTCAGCGGCCCTACGGGTTGTGGCAAGACATCATGGGTGATGAAGTTCTTAGAAGAAGGATCAATCAGCTATACCCGTATAGTTTGGTGCTACAGCCAGTGGCAGTCCGCCTACGAAAACACCTCTTTGAAGAATGTAACATTCGTGCCTGGTATCCCCCAAGACATTGGAGAGGCTTATTACTTCGACCCTGATGAGATCAACGTTGTAGTGCTCGATGACCTGATGGGTGTGGCTAAGGGAGACTCACGCATCTCCGACCTCTTCACGAAAGGATCCCATCATCGCAATCTGTCCGTCATCTATTTAACCCAAAATTTGTTTCCACAAGGGAAAGCCTCACGCGACATTACTTTAAACTGTCAATACTTCGTACTCTTTAACAGCCCTATTGACAGACAACAAATACAGCTCTTTGGACGACGTATCTATCCCAAACACGCAGAGTATTTCATGGAGAAATATGAAGATGCCATATCCACCCCTTACGGTTACCTCTTGATAGACCTAAAGCCAACTACACCCGAAAATCAACGACTGAGGAAGGTTGTCACATCGCAGGTTGGAATGGGACTTTTCACCAGACAAAGACCTCCGTGGTATACTAGGCAAAAAGGTAAAGGAAGTAAGCGTCTGAAGCGTAAAGATTGTGAAGAGCCCACCAGTAGTGTGAAACGAGAAACATGGAAAAGACTGTTCGGTGTTCCCTCACGAGTGATGTTCAATGGAAAAATTATTGAAAAGGTCGCACAATATAGGAAGAAGGGGTTTACAGCAGACGAGGCCATAGACTTAGCAGTGGAGGCATATACACCTCAGATGACTAGAAAAATGTGCCAGACTTATGTTAACACGGTGACGGGAATGAAAACTTTGGAATCCGATAGTATTCATACGGAGTTAATGAAGACTTGCCTTGAACTGCAGAAATCACATAATATGGACTTTGCTGAGGCGATGACGCAGAGCATCAAACTGAGATGGCACCTATTCAAAGATTTATGTAAAACACGAGAGGATGCTTAATGTCTTTTATTCTAATACGTAACATGTAAATAAATATTATTTGTGAGTATACCCATATTGATACAAAAGGGGTCTTTTATTCCATTACATGATGATAAATAATATCGTTTATTCTTATACGTAACATGCAATACACAAGAATTAATGTTGTTGATTCATACATATTTACACATGTTTCATGGTTGAGTGTAGCCATGTGCTACGGTATGTACACCATCGTTCAAAATATAGCGCTTGTCATCAAAGGGACAGAGGCTTTGTTTGTTAACAGTCAGACTGTAGAGATGGTGATCTATACTTCTAATTTGATTCATGGTTGTACGGACACTTTTTCGATTGAATAAACATTCTTTGTACATGGTATGTCGTAATTTTTTCTTGATGCGCTCTGATTGGTGACTATTTTTAGACAATAGAATAGTTATCCTCTGATTGGTGACTATTTTTAGACAATAGAAGAGCTGCGCTCTGATTGGTGACTATTTTTAGACAATAGAAGAGCTGCGCTCTGATTGGTGAATATTTTTAGCCAATAGAAGAACTATCCTCTGATTGGTGGTTATTTTTAGACAATACAAGAGCCGTGCACTGATTGGTGGCTATTCATTCACACACACATTGATTCAATCTGTCATTTAGACAATCACTGTCTCAATTACTCGAGGACCCAGTTAATTAATGATTCAATCAATCACTGAATGTAATCAATGATTGATTGATAGTTAATTAGTCTATATACACTTACAGTAACTCAATTTACACAGAGTTACTCAGTATATACACATTTACTCAGTAATTATTCAGTTACTCAATATATACTCAGTAATTATCCAGTTCCTCAATATCTATTCAAAATTACCCACTGTATACTCAGTCACTCAGTTTTTACTCAGTAAATACTGAGTTACTCAATTTGCATTCACATTTACTGAGTTACTAGATATGCAATCAGATTTACTCATTTACTCAGTTACTCAATATGCAATCACATTTACTCAGTAATTACTCAGTTACTCAATATATACTCAGTAATTATCCAGTTACTCAATATCTACTCAAAATTACCCACTGTATACTCAGTTATACAGTTTTTACTGAGTTACTCAATATGCATTCGCATTTACTCAGTTACTTAGTAAATGTGAATGCAAATTTACTCAGTAATTACTCAGTTACTCAATATGCATTTACTCAGTAATTACTCAGTTACTCAATATGTATTCACACTGTCTCAATTACTCGAGGACCCAATATGCATTCACATTTACTCAATTACTCAATATGTATTCACACTGTCTCAATTACTCGAGAACTCAGTTAATAGTCACTTATACACAATCATACACTTGTGAGCCTATTCTTTGTGAGAACACAGTGTCCACAATTTACCAATTGAAAGAGAAAGATATTGTCAACTTCCAGTTGAGGAAAGAATCTGTAGGGATTGTAATCGTATTGATGATGAAACTCACTTCCTACTGGAATGCGCAAGATTTCATTCGGAGTGAGCGTCACTGTTTAATTCAACAAGACCTATATTTCCACTTGACAATTTTAACACTAAGATTGACTAATCATTTTGCTAATTTCTCGTGCATTTTTATTATCACCTCTGCCGCTGTAACCTACAGGCGATACTGGAGGTCTGTCAGGAGTTTAAGTGAACAGAAATCTGTATAAAGGCTAATCTAAAAAGCACATTTTCCCCTCCAAATAGACTGCCAAGACCGTCTAATACATTTCTATTGAGTAAATATGGTCTAGAGCAGGCTGAAAAGGAGCTCTGGCACGCGTTGACACACAACAATAAAAAATTTAACAAAAGGGAATATTTGGCCATTTATTATCGCTTAGATAGATATTTAAGAATGGAATTGAAGCATGTTGAATGAAGAGGGTTGTATACGTGAACGTTTTAATAGGTATGGATAAGTCTGAACTTGTTTATTAACTCCCATATACCCCTTTGTTTGTAGGTAATTTACACAGATGCAAGTGTATACATATCGAGAATACAAGACGAGTTTACCCAATGTAAAATTTAGAAAACAGCAGCGAATAATCTGTAACCAAATAACACAAAAATAACGTCAAATGTTCTAAAGATAAAGCCATACGTCGTCTCTGCTTACTTTGTCTGGTCTTTCTCGCATAAAGACCTGGTTCACGCGTGCAGAAAGCGTGTAAAGAAAAAGCGTCCACAAAAGGTGGTGTTTATCCTATTATTATCCCTTATAATGTGTAGTTGACCGTGGGTATATGAAAGAAACGTTTGTATCTAATCACTTCTTGGGGGAGAAGTGATGGTTAGGCGATACGCGTGTGTATGTTTTTATAAGCGATGAGTAATTATCACTATGACAAGTGTCAACATGTCGAGAAATAGAAATGGTTCTTTGTTGCGCTGCATAGACGTGTCTGTACTTGTCGAGAACTACAGACAAAGGGTTTTGTTACGATGAACATTGAATTTAAATGTTTGTTTTATACAAGGATACGATCGGAAAGTCCTAATGATGGGATGTGTTATAAAGCTAGTCAAATTCATTCTATGGTTGATCCTGCAAGGAACTTTCGTCATCTCCCGGTGATACTGAATGAGTGAAATCAATGTATCTCTATTTGTTACACTATGTAAAACATGTAATAAATGTGATACAGATAACTAATTTTGAGTCTAAACGTATTTTTCTAGCATGAAAAGCTTTAGAAGTATAGCAAAATTCATATATTTCTATAGCTTGAAACATGTAGTTTACTAACATATATTAAAAATAATAATATCACTAATCATTTAACAGTAATTTGTAGAAAACATAGATTAAACAAGCACATTTCTCCCTCCAAGATGAACATTGAATTTAAATGTTTGTTTTATACAAGGATACGATCGGAAAGTCCTAATGATGGGATGTGTTATAAAGCTAGTTAAATTCATTCTATGGTTGATCCTGCAAGGAACTTTCGTCATCTCCCGGTGATTCTGAATGAGTGAAATCAATGTATCTCTATTTGTTACACTATGTAAAACATGTAATAAATGTGATACAGATAACTAATTTTGAGTCTAAACGTATTTTTCTAGCATGAAAAGCTTTAGAAGTACTAGCAAAATTCATATATTTCTATAGCTTGAAACATGTAGTTTACTAACATATATTAAAAATAATAATATCACTAATCATTTAACAGTAATTTGTAGAAAACATAGATTAAACAAGCACATTTCTCCCTCCAAGATGAACATTGAATTTAAATGTTTGTTTTATACAAGGATACGATCGGAAAGTCCTAATGATGGGATGTGTTATAAAGCTAGTTAAATTCATTCTATGGTTGATCCTGCAAGGAACTTTCGTCATCTCCCGGTGATTCTGAATGAGTGAAATCAATGTATCTCTATTTGTTACACTATGTAAAACATGTAATAAATGTGATACAGATAACTAATTTTGAGTCTAAACGTATTTTTCTACCATGAAAAGCTTTAGAAGTAATAGCAAATTTCATATATTTCTATAGCTTGAAACATATAGTTTACTAACATATATTAAAAATATTAAAACCACTAATCATTTAACAGTAATTTGTAGAAAACATAGATTAAACAAGCACATTTCTCCCTCCAAAATGTAAAGATTGATTTTTCATATGATTAGCATTTGAATAACGTCAATATAATATCTAGCGCCATGATATCAATGAATATAGCCTGACTCGCCTAGGCGCACTGACCGGACCAACTCTTTGGTCCGTCGGTTTGAGGTCACAATGTTATTTCCCCCCAATAGAGTTAATTGTTTTGCAAGGTGCTCTGTGGCGCGCCCGCCGTCCTGAAAATTGACAGCTGTAACACGCTGTAAGATTTTTTTTTCCGTATATATTATCCATTTGTGTTTGGTTCAAACGTATTTATGTGTTGAGTATATCAAACATTTACCATTTACCTTCAAAACATTTGAAATTATAATAAGATTGATAAACTAATATTAATTCGTAAAAAATATAATGTCTAAGAAGCATAAAAACATGTACTATCGATTACAGATATCTACTAAGTGTTATAGAATTCTTGTGTCATACACACGTGTTTATACTTGTCGAGAACTAAAGATAAAGGCATAGGTATACTAAGAATAGAACCGGGGTTTTTCCAATAGCAAATACAAATTTATCCAAGTTTGCTATTGATAATGATGTAGAGCATGACTCATGACTCTTTGTCGAGAATTGAAGATAAAGGACCAGGTGTATTTACAATACTGTGGGCAAATGACTCACCACTCTTTGTGGGAGTCTGTATAGATACAAGTCTGTACATGTTGAAAATATGCAATCATACATCCTTACAGTTTATCATCTACACAACTGCAAACACCATATAAACTCAAGTAATAAAATATGTTTCTTCATTCAAACTAAAGTCAAACTTATGAACAACAATTAATTTATGATGATAATCATATGGTCAGTTCATTAGAATTAATCATGTGAAGCGACAAAATCGTCTGACGCATTTGTTAACTCATATTTCGTGTGTAAACACAGGAAAGTATAATTTACAACATTTCTTGTGATTTTAACAAATTTATATTGTAATATAAATTAAATATAACTTTCTTGTGTATTTATGCAACAAAGTGTGTACGTATCTTTTGTTACTTTTAGGGTTTTCATTGCTGCTTTAAGTGATTGTGTTTGTATATACATACCTACTGTGTTAAGATAACAGCGGGTAACATTCCCAGTCCTCAAAGCTAGCATAACAGGGGTGTTAATTATAATAACTGTTCCAACATTTCATAAACAATCAAGTGTTAACCTGTGTTTCCGGTCAGTGGCTTTACTCGAAAACCAAAGCAGGTGAATGAACAGGGATGTACACGTGAACCTTTATATAGGTGTGGACAATTTGACTCATTGATTATTTGGAGTCTGCCTAGACGTGTCTGAACTTGTCGAGAACTAAAGATAAAGGAGCAGGCAATAACAATAGTATGACTCACCACTCTTTGTTTATGGGGAGTCTATTGTGCTGCCTAGACGTGTCTGAACTTGTCGAGAACTAAAGACAAAAGAGCAGGCAATAACAAAAGAATACGGGTTTTCGCAATACTGTGGGCAGAAATTTTTTTAGCTATGAAGACAATCGAAAGCGTGACTCATCGCTCTTCGTCTATGAGGAGACTGCCCAGACAAGTTTGAACTTGTCGAGAATTAAAGATAAAGGAGCAGGCAATAACAATAGTATGACTCACCACTCTTTGTTTATGGGGAGTCTATTGTGCTGCCTAGACGCGTCTGTACTTGTCGAGAACTAACAAAGGAGCATGCAATAACAATAGAACAGGGGTCTGATGTCATGATCTAAAAATAGAACTGAGGTGATATATGAACACAAGGAGTATTAAATAACAAAACAATGAGCATAGGTAACAGGGGATACTATGTATCACCGGGCCGCCACGCAGCGCGCGCGTGTTATCCGGACGCATTATCCGCGATTGTGTGCGCGGGTCAAAGGTCACATCCAGGTCAAAAGGTCATCCTTCCGACCCTTAGGGTTTTCCCAATGATGTCATGATCTAAAAATAGAACTGAGGTGATACCACATATGAAAACGGGGAGCAATACTTATAAGTAAGAAAACATATTATGTAAAAAAATAGGGAGCAATACATATTAAGTAACAAAAAAGTGGGGAGCGGAATTATTACATATAACATTGAGTCAGTACTCTCTATTTAACCACTACTGACGGCCTCCACCCTTATAGTGTCTGGCGTTTTCCATATTTTAGTAAAATAGTTCATAATTCAACCAAAAATATATTTGCATCGTATCCAATGTATGCCAACACCAAATGATCCCAACAGCCGTGGATCACGCTAGCTTAGGCCGTAGACCAATAAAATATTCACATTGGCGACAATGGCAACGTAACTTCATCTCGTCGACTTCCTGAACAAGTCTAGGCTTCCATATTTCGGCAAGAAGTACTTCAATTCAAGTGCTACAACCTCATAAACTTCCTGGCGGGGTTTGCCCATCCCGAGTTGAGGCATCTCAAAGTCGTTTAATTCTATTTGATTTCGCAATGGCTTGTAATTTTCCTCCGCAGTACTGCATGTCAAATATGGAATCTTGCGCTATATCCATGGAATAGTTATTTATGGGTGCCTCCGGAACCCATAATATCTGATTCCGCTTAACCCAGGACGAGGGGCTCTTTGAATATATTTTGTTATACAAACGGCCCCTAACCCTGAATTAGGCAAGTTGCACACTATACTCGTATTTTGCCGTCAGTATGCGATATTTAACACAGAATTTATGAGACATTGAATGGAGGCGTTTGTCGAGATAGCCCTGGTTGACAAGTTTCTGCAATGATATTCTGTGGCGTTGATTGAAATCGTTACAGTTACGATCTGACCGATGCTGTCAGGCGAGATATGTATACGCCACATGCAGGTCCTTCTAGAATATTGATATCCAGAAACTATGTCAAGATTGTAATGGTCTCTGAATGACACAGTATCCTCATAGCTGAATCCCAATATTTAGTCTAAAAAAAATCCAAACTCAACATTCAGAGCACCAGCAAACAACTGCAACGACGACAGATACTACAAAGACTCAAGAACAACAAGATAAATCCTGCATGCAGATGAACACAACATGAGGAACAGAGTATGTCCCAAAAATGTTTGAGACAGTATTCATACAGCATGTAAAAGGTTGGAGCGATATGCAAGAGATGGGAAAAATTGACGACGTCTGGCCACTAAAGAGCAACCATATGACTCTATACAGGAAAGCTTCCATCGGCACCTCACATTCCGACCCGACAATACGGTAGATTCCAAGACATAACCTTAGTATCCCGGCCGCGATTTATTGCGCCTGTTCATGCGGAGATTATGAAGTATCCACAGGGTCCCTAGCACCATCTTAAGCGGAATCAGATACGCTAGCTCGGGAGATCCTACATATATTTCTCGAGAGACATGTACAGAGGGCGGGCCTCGGGGGCTAACAGTCCACCAGCAGAATCGTACCATATAGAACGTACTGACATATATATATAGGACCACACCTAGAAAGAGAGCCAGATGCAGTATCGGCCGATACTTGCAAGATATAGGCCACCAGACGTATACAACACAACCTTTATCTATAATTATAAAGTTCCGACACTACCATCAGCTATTCGTATGTCCATATGGCAGTGTGACTAACGTCACAGGACCTACGAAGTAGGGTAGGCATTAGGACTCGGACGCGAACTGAACTCTTGAAACCCCCCCCAGTTGAAATCCTGTATTAATTAAGATGGGCACTGCCCAAGTCAGAATCGGCAGTAATTTTCATCAAAAATCTCCAGAAATTTTCATCAAAAGTAGGTCAGCTCAGAATTTGCTGATAACAGTCCCCTAATGCACCTTCATGCCAAAAATCAAGGTTCTAATGTCAACGGTTCTCCTTATTTTGCCGACGAAAGGATTTGGATGGACTGACTCACTCACTCACCGGACAATTTGCAAATGAGAGCCTACTTCGTAGGAATATAACCACTGGAGATACAGAAGAGAAATAGGGACCAAATAAACCGAAGGAAAAGGCAACACCTGAAATACAAATAGTCTGAAAAAGCAAAACAAACTGTTAAGCGAAAAGGAAAAAAAAGAGAGATGGAGAATGTCGACAACGAACTCGAGGGAAATGGATTGTTCAGCTAGAAAAAGAAATCGACGTAACGATGTTGATCATATACCTGTGCATGTTAGAATAGTGATACCCACTCATGTTTTCTGTTTCCGTATCGATATAGGTTAGACTATATCATTAAGTGTGTATATAAGCTGAAATACCGCAGAAAACAGGGCGTTCGCGGATTGGCTGTTATTCATCCCAGGAAGGAATAGTTGATATCATATATATCGAAATTCTTTTTGGATTATTTGACAAAGAAAAATATACAAAAAAGCTGGAGCAGTGTCTGCAGACAGCAATATTGTGACAGCTTTTTGTCGGGTACCCCCACGGTGTTTTAGGGCATTTTTCGTTTCTGCCGGGAGATTGTTTATCATGGCGGCTGGTTCGAAATCGAGTCGCTCCTCATATGTTCAAATTGTCGGTAAATTTGACAGAACAAATCAGTCTTTCCAGCAAGGTAGGTCATTTGTTGCAACGAAATATTGGGAATAGGTTTTTCTGAAGATGTGCCGACCAAATTTACTACATAATAAGTAAGGAATTTAATGGTATGGTGTAACCTGAAGGCAGATTTCAACATTTTATTGCTGTTGTTGAAAACTGCTGTCGGTGCAATTTTGGGCACTTGCAATCTTCTTGTCAACCAGAGGGTTGAATGGGGCCAGAAGTGGAAATCTTGTTCGTTAATGAGCTATCGGAACTTGCCGCATTGTTCGAATGGCATGACATTGCTGTTTGGGCTTTTATACATTCTTAGACTGGTCTTTAACCAGATTTTTACACCTTGCTGAACAACAAGAAGGGTCTGATGGATGCAATGATGTGGTTTTGCCCGGGGTGTACTAGAGCTTTGCCTGGCGCGAAGAATCTCTATAAGAGCTCTCAGAGAATGGAATCGAGACAGAAAGTAATGGAGAATGACGTAAATGAACTAAAAACCCAGATGAGTTCGATGAATGCAAAATTAGAAACACTCCAGGCCATTCCACAATATGGGACAGATATTTCCAGTACTGGCGCTGCAAATTTGGAGAGATTGGTCGAAGAGGCAGTCTCAGAGAGCAGACTGAGAGAATTAAAAAAGAACAACTTGATTATTCAGGGCTTAGATGACAGTGTGGGTAAGGACTCCCTGGAAACAAAACAGCGTGACATGCATGGTGCACTCCACATATTGAATGCTATAACTGGGGAGAACTCTGATACAATTAAGGGAGAGATTCTGTCACTTGATCGCATCGGAGCGAAGGCCGACAACAGGCCAAGACTTTTCAAGGTGTGTTTTAATGATTCTTCTTTCAGGCGGGTGCTGGCTGGTGCAAAAAGTCTCAGGGAGAGCGCAGATCCAAGGCTGAACAAAATCTATGTTGTTCCTGATTTAACCCAGAAGGAGCGAACGAGAAACTTTCACCTACGCGAGGAACTGAGGGCACGCAAACAGGCAGGAGAGAATGTCGTGATCAAAAGGAACAGGGTGGTGGAGGACACAGAGCCTCCCTCTCGACCGATGTAAATGATGTAGTTACAGATCCTGTAAATACTGTTTCATTTGTAAATGAGTTACCATTTTCGGGCACTGAACATGTAAATAGGACACGTTTTCAATATTTTCTACACAAATGTAGACCGGTTATTATGATATTTACAAAATAGGGTGATGATACGGAAGCGGAGTGCAAGGAGTGAAGTCGGGTGTCTGGAGGAGCTAACAAGTCTAGGACTTAAGCTCAAAGCGGAGGTATCAAGGTATCAACACTTATCTGATTCGTCAGCCAATATCATGAGCATTGTGACTGAAATCGTCATCACCTAGATTTCAGTCTAACTAAAGCTTTCCATCGGTTAACAGAACCTCTCCAATTTGAGGATCTTAACTTGAAGTTCATATGCACCAACTTTCATGTCCATAATTCTTAGTTATACCAGTTCTTGTGTGATAATAGCCTGGTTTGTCAGCATTTTTGCCAGAGTAATCATTTTGCAATTCAATGTTTTCGGCACCACTTAGTGTATGAAATTTAAATATAGGCTTTTGTAATGAAGCATTGGGAGGGGGGAGGGGGGGGGGGCATTTTTTGACAACTACATTGTGGGATATGTGAACATCCACCTGCATATATTAGCTGACAGATACATGATGAAATAGTGTAGGGAACCATAGAATATATCATTCCAGGGTCTTTATCTGAAGATATTGAGGTGTTTATTGCGATTAGATGATACAAGGAAATGTTGCATTTTTGCACAATTGAAGATATGGCTGCATACTGGCATCTTTGCAACTGCTGGACCAAGGGTGCTAATATCTGCACATTTGTGTGCCACCATATTCCCAACTTCACCAAAGACATATGAATAATATCGGGTGACTTGTGTCTGCTTGTAGGTTAGACTATATCATTGAGTGTGTAGAGAAGATAACACACCACAGAAAACAGGGCGTCCGATGATTGGCTGTTATTCATCCCAGGAAGGAATGGTTGGTATCAAATATATTGAAATTCTTTTTAGATTATTTGACAAGAAAAATATACAAAAAACACAATCATTTATATGAAATAATACTAATAATAAATAAACAACACTAAACATAATATACCATTATGTATGTGCAGGGTATGTTCCTCTAAAGATTTTATTCGTATGGAAATGTTTCCTACTGTAAGTGTACAAATGTTGGAAATTAAATGAAAGAATATTATGATTGTGTAAATTACTACATGTGATAAATGGAAAGGCGATATGATAGTGATAATTAACAGGTAAATTGACTAATATTGTCATGTCAAGACTAAGTTACATATATAGTAACGATTGAAACCTTCACATCGAATGGATAAGGTAATTATGGATTGAGTAACTGAAGTTCGGGCGCTGGAATATGTGACAGTTAGAAGAACGTAGCACTTTTAAGCAGTCATTGACTGCATATATTGACAATACTTCTGCACAGAAAGATAGTCAACTCAGTCAATGTTGTAATTTCAGTCAGTGATTCATGTCATTAAATTATACAGCATATAGTTCATGGCGAAATTGAGTAGTTGATGCATAAATTGATACAGATGGTGGACAGAGAATCACATCAGCAGGCTGTGCGTTTATGTGTGATAGTGATTACTATTTTAAAATACAATAAAATATGCTAATACTCTTATGCAAATGTCATAATCAGGTGTGTTCAGAATTGAACACATAAATATCATACTCAATGTCACTGGATTTGGAGAATTTTCTATAGTCAGTCACTCAGTGTAGTATTGATGTAGTCTTACATGAAGAAATTCGTAATTCACATCTTGACAATACATGTGTACAGAATGATACTCAACTGAGTCAATATTGTAATTTCAGTCAATGATTCGTCTCATCAAATTTTACAGCATGTAGGCGAAATTGAGTAGTTTATGCCTCAATTGATACAGATTGCGGACACAGAATCATATCAGTAGAGTGTACATGTGTTGGGATTACTATTTTTTAAATGAAATAATATATGATGATATCAATACGCTGTATCAGTAGATGCGTGCGATTCGTCATTCATTGGAGAGTCGTCGTCCATTAAGAGTTTCCAAAGGTCCATAGTCCAAAGATCTGTTTCATCAATAATATTATCACCTAAAATGCATGTCAGTGTTACATGCAAGTGTCGTAATCAAGTGTGTTCAGAACTGAACAGATATATATCATGCGCAGTGTCACAGAAACACCTGAATTTTCTAGTCAATCATACAGGGTAGCATCAAAATCGTAGCTAAACCGCACACATATCATACTACCACTGGCCTTCAATTATTCCTCTCAGCAAGTCAGAAAAAAGCAATTTACTTCTCTGGCAGATGTTGCCTAAAGGGGTCAGCATTCCTTGGTCACTTCTCATACAATTTGAGAAATTTCACTGAGATTCGCTGAGCGGTTGACAAACTAAGAGGTTTCGAATTCATATACCTGAACCTGAATACAACAATTTTTTACTTCCCCGATAAAATTCATGGGCGCAAGAATGATATCATAATTAACTCAAGCCACCGTCACCGACCAAAAAGTGATTACAAGGATGATTGTGACATTCGCGCATATTTCAACACTTGCTACGACCTCTTTAACCTTACTTAGGAACTTAATTTTTTCGCAATGGTACCCTCTAAAACCGATAATTTTGTGCGAGTTTAGGATTAATGTTTGGTTTTATCAAAAAACAGGATCGTAAAACTGTTGAATATGGAACTGTTTTACAAGAAAACTATATCTGATCAAATAAAATCCTAAAAGCTCAAGAAGAGCAATCATACAACGGAACCTGACCTCACCCCTTCCAAAGAAGTACCCCTGCCATGTTTGTTCGCCGTTAACCGAAAACGAACTTATCTATTCAAGCCATACAATTTATTAGCAGAGAAACAGACAGTTTAGGCAATCATTGACCATTCTGGTTTTTATCCCATGTTCTCTAGCTCGGGTAAATATGAAGAAATGTCCAGTAATCCATGCCAAACATTGAAAAACAGAGGTTTATCTCGTTTAAAACATACATTATACATCTACGGGCTGGAGCACTCCTCATTATTCAGTATTACACGACTGATTATAGCAATGAAGAATTGGAGCGATATACAAGAGGTGGGAAAATTAACGACGTCTGGCGACTGAAGAGCAACCATATGACACTACAGGAAATTTTCCCCCGGATCCTAACATTCAGACCCGAGAATACGGTGGACTCTAGGATAGTATCTCAGCCGTGTTTTTACTGCAGCTGTTCATGTGGAGACTATGAAGTATTCACACGGCTCCTAGCGCTACTTCACTTCGGGCTGATTAGAGTCTTCAAGGACACTACTCTTTCGTCCAATGTACCATTATTTCTGATAATTTCGGCCTATTCAGGAGACAGTTAACGATCTGAATCCCCAGATTCCTCGAATAATTAAATACACGAGGCATACATTGTAACCTTGAAGCAAGCTTCCATAGCATGTCATAGCGAGTGATATGTTCGGCAAACAACTGTAAAATTTAGAAAAAAAACAACGAGTATTCAGTAAACAAGTCACACAAAATAGCTCCAAATGTTCTGACGGCCTCCACCCTTATAGTGTCTGGCGTTTTCCATATTTTAGTCAAATGGTTCATAATTCAACCAAAAATATATTTGGATCGTATCCAATGTATGCCAACACCAAATGATCCCAACAGCCGTGGATCACGCTACCTGAGGCCTTAGACCAATAAAATATTTACATTGGCGGCAATGACAACGTAACTTCATCTCGTCGATTACTTAACAAGTCTAGGCTTCCATATTTCGGCAGGAAGTTCTTTAATTCAAGTGCTACAACCTCATAAACCTCCTGGCGGGGTTTGCCCATCCCGAGTTGAGGCATCTCAAAGTCGTTTAATTCTATTTGATTTCGCAATGGCTTGTAATTTTACTCCGCAGTACTGCATGTCAAATATGGAATCTTGCGCTATATCCATGGAATGGTTATTTATGGGTGCCTCCGGAACCCATAATATCTAATTCCGCTTAACCCAGGACGAGGGGCTGTTTGAATATATTTTGTTATACAAACGGCCCCTAACCCTGAATTAGGCAAGTTGCACACTATGCTCGTATTTTGCCGTCAGTATGCGATATTTAACACAGAATTTATGAGACATTGAATGGAGGCGTTTGTCGAGATAGCCCTGGTTGACAAGTTTCTGCAATGATATTCTGTGGCGTTGATTGAAATCGTTACAGTTACGATCTGACCGATGCTGCCAGGCGAGATATGCATACGCCACATGCAGGTCCTTCTAGAATATTAATATCCAGAAACTATGTCAAGATTGTAATGGTCTCTGAATGACACAGTATCCTCATAGCTGAATCCCAATATTTAGTCTAAAAAAAATCCAAATTCAACATTCAGAGCACCAGCAAACAACTGCAACGACGACAGATACTACAAAGACTCAAGAACAACAAGATAAATCCTGCATGTGAATGAACACAACATGAGGAACAGAGTATGTCCCAAAAATGTTTGAGACAGTATTCATACAGCATGTAAAGGTTGGAGCGATATGCAAGAGATGGGAAAAATTGACCACGTCTGGCCACTAAAGACCAACCATATGACTCTACAGGAAAGCTTCCATCGGTACCTCACATTCCGACCCGACAATACGGTAGATTCCAGGACATAACCTTTGTATCCCGGCCGCGATTTATTGCGCCTGTTCATGTGGAGATTATGAAGTATCCACAGGGTCCCTAGCACCATCTTAAGCGGACTCAGATACGCTAGCTCGGGAGATCCTACATATATTTGTCGAAAGACATGTACAGAGGGCGGGCCTCGGAGGCTAACAGTCCACCAGCAGAATCGTACCATATAGAACGTACTGACATATATATATAGGACCACACCTAGAAAGAGAGCCAGATGCAGTATCGGCCGATACCTGCAAGATATAGGCCACCAGACGTATAAAACACAATCTTTATCTATAATTATAGTTCCGACACTACCATCAGCTATTCGTATGTCCATATGGCAGTGTGACTAACGTCACAGGACCTACGAAGTAGGGTAGGCATTAGGACTTGGACGCGAACTGAACTCTTGAAAATCCTCCCCCTCCCCCAGTTGAAATCCTGTATTAATTAAGATGGGCAAAGCCCAAGTCAGAATCGGCAGTAATTTCATCAAAAATCACCAGAAATTTTCATCAAAAGTAGGTCAGCTCAGAACTTGCTGGTAACAGTCCCCTTATGCATCTTCATGCCAAAAATCAAGGTTCTAATGTCAACGGTTCTCCTTATTTTGCCGACGAAATGATTTGGATGGACTGACTCACTCACTCACCGGACAATTTGCAAATGAGAGCCTACTTCGTAGGAATATAACCACTGGAGATACAGAAGAGAAATAAGGACCAAATAAACCGAAGGAAAAGGCAAAACCTGAAATACGAATAGTCTGAAAAAGCAAAACAAACTGTTAAGCGAAACGGAAAAAAGAGAGATGAAGAATGTCGACAACGAACTCGAGGGAAATGGATTGTTCAGCTAGAAAAAGAAATCGACGTAACGATGTTTATCACCTTCCTGTGCATGTTAGAATAGTGATACCCACTCATGTTTTCTGTTTGCGGATCGGTATAGGTTAGACTATACCATTAAGTATGTATATATAAGCTGAAATACCGCAGAAAACAGGGCGTTCGCGGATTGGCTGTTATTCATCCCAGGAAGGAATAGTTGATATTATATATATCGAAATTCTTTTTGGATTATTTGACAAAGAAAAATATACAAACATGAGCAGTGTGACTAACGTCACAGGACCTACGAAGTAGAGTAGGCATTAGGACTCGAACGCGAACTGAACTCTTCGAAATCCCCACCCCCAGTTGAAATCCTGCCTATATTAAGATGGGCACCGGGGAGTCAGAATCGCCAGTGATTTTCATACAAATCACCCGAAATTTTCATCAAAAGTAGGTCAGCTCAGGACTTGTTGGTAACAGTCTCCTAATGCACCTTCATTCCAAAAATAAATAACGATCGCCGATTTAATTTTACAATTTTTTAACTAAAGGAAACAGATTGAATAATAAAAAGTTCAGTAGATTTCAAGCTTTACGTGTGAAAATACATTTACGTGTGAAAATACATTTGGTTTTCAGTGCCCTTGTCCAGGATCAAAACAACTTTTTGAATCGCATTATTTTCCCAACAATACAACAAATTTTTATATATAGTACTATAGTAGAAAGGTAGCATTCATGTAGTTTACGGTAATTCAACTCAAGACCAACACCTTCTCTGCACAAGATAATAATGATTCTATGTCATTCTCCTGAGCATAACCGGTACAAAGACGAATAAATAGCGTCTCTACATCACGTTGTTATCTAGATATATGAGTATATGACATTTTGGGTATCGGCAATCTGATGAATGTACTATTCCGGTTTTCTTGTTTCACATTATATTCTATGACGGTTGGTCGGTGATTTTCTTCATTGATAAACATTAAACCACCTCAGGTTCGTTGTGTGAATCGGAATTACATTGCTGTGACACACCAACACACTCCGTGGCAGTGATTCTGTATCCGCTAATCAAGGAAAAATTTAGACATATTTTGTTTACACATGTAATTTTTTGTTTAAATTATATCCCAGTGTGATAAATAGTCAATATTCAAGAGGTACGAAACAAAAATCAAAGTATGTGCTCATATTTTCACACCATGATCAAAGTTACTTTATCTAGTTAAATTCTACCCAAAGAAAATAAATTAAGACCCTTTTAACATGCCGTCAATGCCAGATGTTGAGTTTTATACAGCTGTAGATAAGGGCTCTGGGAGCATATATCATGTTTCCATACACTTGATGCACACAACAGCGGCAAAAACAAAGCCTCCTTGAACAACCTATCTTTATACAGGAAACTCTTAACTCAGAAAATACCATTCTCTCTGAAAAGAAAACAATTTACGCCAGGAAGGCCTTTTTTATCAAGCTAATTTTGTTAGGTAGGGGCCTACTTAGTAGATAAATGCACTAACAAATGCTGGAAAATTAGCATTTCCTATTTCATTATCCCATCACGTTTTGTACTATGTTATATCTACAGTGAAACATACAGCCAAGGGTTCCCAATATGCATGACAGTGCACTCGCTGAGCTAACAATAAATAATAAAAAAATAATTATAAATCAAATTTTCATCAGAATTCGGTCAGCTCAGAACTTGTTGGTAACAATGCCCTAATGCACGTTCATGCCAAAAATCAAGGTTCTAATGTCAATGGTTCTCCTCATTTTGCCGACGAAAGGATTCGGATGGACTGACTGACTCACTGACTCATTATCGGACAATTTGCGATCTGTAGCCTACTTCGCAGGAAAAAGCTGGAGCAGTGTCTGCAGACAGCAATATTGTGACAGCTTTTTGTCGGGTACCCCAACGGTGTTTTAGGCCATTTTTCGTTTCTGCCGGGAGATTGTTTATCCTGGCGGCTGGTTCGAAATCGAGTCGCTCATCATATGTTCAAATTGTCGGTAAATTTGACAGAACAAATCAGTCTTTCCAGCAAGGTAGGTCATTTGTTGCAACGAAATATTGGGAATAGGTTTTTCTGAAGATGTGCCGACCAAATTTACTACATAATAAGTAAGGAATTTAATGGTATGGTGTAACCTGAAGGCAGATTTCAACATTTTATTGCTGTTGTTGAAAACTGCTGTCGGTGCAATCTTGGGCACTTGCAACCTTCTTGTCAACCAGAGGGTTGAATGGGGCCAGCAGTGGGAAATCTTGTTCGTTAATGAGCTATCGGAACTTGCCGCATTGTTCGAATGGCATGACATTGCTGTTTGGGCTTTTATACATTCTTAGACTGGTCTTTAAGCTTTTCAACACTTATCTGATTCGTCAGCCAATATCATGACCATTGTGACTGAAATCGTCATCACCTAGATTTCGGTCTAATTAAAGCTTTCCATCGGTTAACAGAACCTCTCCAATTTGAGGATCTTAACTTGAAGTTCATATGCACCAAATGTCATGTCCATAATTCTTAGTTATACCAGCTCTTGTGTGATAATAGCCTGGTTTGTCAGCATTTTTGCCAGAGTAATCATTTTGCAATTCAATGTTTTCGGCACCACTTAGTGTATGAAGTTTAAATATAGGCTTTTGTAATGAAGGATTGGGAGGGGGGAGGGGGGGGGGGTGGTGCATTTTATTTGACAACTACATTGTGGGATATGTGAACATCCACCTGCATATATTAGCTGACAGATACATGATGAAATAGTGTAGGGAACCATAGAATATATCATTCCAGGGTCTTTATCTGAAGATATTGAGGTGTTTATTGCGATTAGATGATACAAGGAAATGTTGCATTTTTGCACAATTGGAGATATAGCTGCATACTGGCATCTTTGCAACTGCTGGACCAAGGGTGCTAATATCTGCACATTTGTGTGCCACCATATTCCCAACTTCACCAAAGAAATATGAACAATATCGGGTGACTTGTGTCTGCTTGTAGGTTAGACTATATCATTAAGTGTGTATAGAAGAAAACATACCGCAGAAGACAGGGCGTCAGCTGATTGGCTGTTATTCATCCCAGGAAGGAATGGTTGGTATCAAATATATTGAAATTCTTTTTAGATT
This sequence comes from Hanleya hanleyi, assembly GCA_036873755.1. Lineage (NCBI taxonomy): Eukaryota > Metazoa > Mollusca > Polyplacophora > Lepidopleurida > Hanleyidae > Hanleya > Hanleya hanleyi. The sequence continues at coordinate 138,714 of JAVTVY010052952.1, read as the reverse complement.
ATTTGACAAGAAAAATATACAAAAAACACAATCATTTATATGAAATAATACTAATAATAAATAAACAACACTAAACATAATGTACCATTATGTATGTGTATGTTCCTGTAAAGATTTTATTCGTATGAAAATATTTCCTACTGTAAGTGTACAAATGTTGGAAATTAAATGAAAGAATATTATGATTGTGTAAATTACTACATGTGATAAATAGAAAGGCGATATGATAGTGATAATTAACTGGTAAATTGACTAATATTGTCATGTCAAGACTAAGTTACATATATAGTAACGATTGAAACCTTCACATCGAATGAATAAGGTAATTATTGATTGAGTAACTGAAGTTCGGGCGCTGGAATATGTGACAGTTAGAAGAACGTAGCACTCTTAAGCAGTCATTGACTGCATATATTGACAATACTTCTGCACAGAAATATAGTCAACTCAGTCAATATTGTAATTTCAGTTTGTGATTCATGCCATTGAATTTTACAGCATATAGTTCATCACGAAACTGAGTAGTTGATGCATAAATTGATACAGATGGTGGACAGAGAATCACATCAGCAGGCTGTGCATTTATATGTGATAGTGATTACTATTTTAAAATGCAATAAAATATGTTAATACTCTTTATGAGTATTTTATGCAAATGTCATAACCAGGTGTGTTCATAAATGAACACATAACAATCATACTCAATGTCACTGGATTTGGAGAATTTTCCATAGTCAGTCACCCAGTGTAGTATTGATGTAGTCTTACATGAAGAAATTCGTAATTCACATCTTGACAATACATGTGTACTGAATGATAGTCAACTGAATCAATATTGTAATTTCAGTCAATGATTCGTCTCATCAAATTTTACAGCATGTAGGCGAAATTGAGTAGTTTATGCCTCAATTGAAACAGTTGGCGGACACAGAATCATATCAGTAGAGTGTACATTTATATGTGTTGGGATTACTATTTTTTAAATGAAATAATATATGATGATATCAATACGCTGTATCAGTAGATGCGTGCGATTCGTCATTCACTGGAGAGTCGTCGTCCATTAAGAGTCCATAGTCCAAAGATCTGTTTCATCGATAATATTATCACCTAAAATGCAGTGTGTTCAGAATTGAACAGATATATATCAAACGCAGTGTCACAGAAACACGTGAATTTTCTAGTCAATCATACAGGGTAGCATTGATGTAGTCTTACATAAAGAAATTCGTACCAAATCGATTTGTCAGTTTCCAGAGTTATTGCAAACAGTATCATTGAAAGAATAGTTCAGATTTCAGACTTGTTAATTTCAGGAAAGTGTCATTTACCTGCTGTACCGTTTACCTTGATTGTTTTGGCTTAATTGCAATGAAAGAGACGCTTGAATGTACCATACAGCAGTTTCTTCTTTGATTGCTCGTCAACAGGTTGACTGTTGAGAGACTGTACTAGCTCGTAACACTTTAGCAGATTTCGGACAGTGCTAAAGCCACAACATCTAGGAAGCTTCCTAGCGACATGCAATACCACGTCGCGATCACTCAATTTGTAGAAAATGGATAAATATGTTTTTGGTACCAACTGGACCCCCGGGAACCCAGTGAATCGAGTGAAATAGAAATGAATCGGACTTTTCACAGGGATTTTTAGTTTTTCGACAAACGAATCTCTGGCAGATTTATCGGTCTGAGAGACAGTCTCACCAGCTGCCCACTTGGCACATTTTAATAATAACCATTTCCGGCCCCATACATCAATTTAATTCTTTCGTTTTTTCTACCTCCAGGTTGTTTATCAATTTAGGCAGATCTTCCTCCTGTGATTCAGCTATATCCTGGTTTCGAAGCGATGATGCGTTGGATTTAATTTGTTCAATATCAATTGCTAAACTTGCGTGTAACTTGGCAAAGAACTTTCTGGTATCTGTCAGATCTGTAATTTTGTATCTTGTAAAGATTCCATCTCAGACATGGAAAGTTCAAGTTTGTCCGACCACGAGTTGAAAAAGGTAGCCATCGCTACAATTGTCGTTCTCATACGTGAAAAATAAAATCAGTTTAGGTGTTCAGTAATCACAATCGAGACTTTCAGCACACAATTTGACACGGATGACTGATAGTAGATGGTATAAACTGCGATTTTGTTCATTGGTAACACACTATCTCATCTAGATAGCCAACCATAACCGGAAGTCTACCTAAAATCGCCACATTTAAGACAGAATCTAGCAAATTAACTAGGCGAGATATGTATATGCAATAAACAGGCCCCATTGGAATATTACTGTCCAGAAAGAGATTGTTTACGATGTCGAAATTGTAATCATGTCTGTGGTCGTACAGTCGACTGGAGAAGAGGGCCGCTTCATTTTTATACAGATACCCGTGCATGTATATGTCTAAGCATAATGTGCTTTTATGGCTATCTGTAATTCCTTCAAATCTAGGGAAGTTGGATGCTTCACTGCGTCATTTATATAGCGGTTATCCACAGCGAGAAGCGAACTGCTTCGAGTTGCTGCAAAGAATCGAAGGTTGATAATAAAGGTAAAAGGAGACAAGTACTTACTATCGGCAACAAGTTTCTGAATGCAGTGCAAAATTGTGCACAGGAGGCAAATTATCGTTACAGTTACCTGTTGGACGATCTTGAAGACAAAGCATGTCCGTCAACACAAGCATATCAGATGACATACTGTGCTAGAGAACTTGATCATGATGACGAAAATAGTGAATGTGCCTGATCTCCAGATATTGTGACAAACCCTAGTCCATGGAAAATATCTCAATGGCAAAGTTTGCAGCATGGTATTAAAGTACAAACACGGCATTCACTCGACGTGTAAAATCACAGTATAAGACCATCTCTCACCACTGGCATGCCTTGCCGAAAAGCAGCGCATGGATGATGACGTTTTATAAAGTAGTGCTTCCAATTATCGTTCGAGAATCAATCATCATCAATACTGATCAGCGATACGGATTTGATATTTTTGGAACATCATGATGTCTTCATGGCATCATTGAAAAATATTGATCACATCCCTCTTGGACGGAACTAGGCTAGTTGTATGTATACTGGGATTTATTGTTCTAATTTGGTGCTAACGCTATTATATGAATTATAGGTCTTTGGATTATGGACGCGAAAATTCTTTAATGGAGGACGGCTGAATATTGAATGGCGGACTAAACGCTTGTATTCCCTCACGCTGATTCTATGAAAAGAGAGACGATAACAATTTTGGCATAGTTAACTACACATTTCTGGATATCAATATTCCGGAAGGACTTTTATATGGCGTAGACATATCTCACCTGACAGGATTTGTTAGATTATGTGCAAATTTTAATCAATGCTACTTCAGAAACTTGTCAAACAGGGCTGTACCACTAAATTATTTTATTCAAAGTTTCTCAGATTATGTGGTAAATATCGTACACTCAAAATACGTGCCTAGAAGCCGTTTGAATATGTGTTTACATCCACATGATATTCAAATGAACATGCACAATCAAAGCGTGACTATGATACATACTGTGGAAACGACTTATCATTCATTTGGATAAAGAATAATGGTCAGTGGTTAAGATTTTATGTGTAGCACATCATCAGGTCTTCCATGTCTGACCGATCCATTCAAAGCCCGTTTTCTCTCGTTCACCAAACGCTAAATAGACGATCTTCTCGCTGTGGATAATCGCTACATAAATAACGCAGTTAAAGGATACATATCCACCTTCACTGGATTTGAAGGAAACTACAGATAGTCCTACAGGCATATCATATTTAGACCTATATCTTTCTCCTAGGGCTTTCTCTCTCGGCAAAAGCGATGACTACAATTTCGACATCGTAATCTATCCCTTTCTGGACAGTAATATTCCAGGGGGACCTCCATATGGCGTATACATATATCGTTTAGTAGCATTTGCTAGATCCTGTGTTAAATGTGACGATTTTAATCAACGTCACAACACATTTTTGCAGAAACTTACAAAACAGGGCTATACCACCAAGCGCCTCCACTCATATTTTCTCAAATTTGGCGATACATATCGCATGCCGATAGCAAAATACGAGCGTAACGTACAAGATCTATGGCGTTACGTCTCATAACTTGTGTCTAATTCCGCTTAACCCGGGGCTAGGGGCCGTATGAACCCATGTACTTCAAGATCCTCGTGGTGCTCATATGAACGGTCACAATCAAAGCGTGACTGAGATACATCATTCTCTAGATACCGACTTTGCAACGATTAATATGGATTAAGAATATTGATCATCGATACGGATTTGATATTTTTGGAACATCATGATGTCTTGCCGGCATCATTGAAAACTGTTGATCGCTTCTCTCTTGCAGGAAACTAGCCTATGTTTATGTATACTAGGTTTGTCTTTTTTAATTTGGTGCTAATACTGTTATACGGAATATGTCTTTGGATTAGGGACGCGGATATTCGTTAATGGACGATGGCTGAATTATGAATGACGGACCAGACGATTGTAATTTACGCCATCAGACGTCCAAGATGTTCCTCCATTAGCATCAGATGAGTCGTTGAGCTGATCTGCCACCACAGCTCCAGATTTAGCGTATCTAAATCCGCTTAAGCCGATGCTAGGGGCCGTGTGGATACAGCACTCTCGCCACATGAACACCTGCAATAAAAGCGCGGCTGAGATACTGAGGCTACATCCGAGAATCCACAGAATTTTCGGGTCTGAATGCTAGGTGTCGACGAATGCTTTGCTGTAGAGTCATATGGTTGCTTTTTAGTCGCCAGACGTCGTCAATTTTTCTCACCTCTTGCATATCGCTCGAGTCTGTGCCGAGTGATACTTTCTGTACTACTCGGTAGTTTTCGGTTCGTCAGGGTGATGTTGTATTATCATTCGGCAACCTTCGGCTCGTCATGGAGATATTTTACGGCGATCGGTAAATGTCGAAATGAGGAGTTGCTAGTGTATAAAAGTATCACCCTCTTCAAGTCGACGGCGTGAAATCGTTCGTTATCTACCCATGCTCCACCAATGAGAATACTGGAAAGCAACATGAAGAATAATAATAAAAACTGTTCACCCTTCGATCCTGTAGGAAAACATTTTTTGTTTTTATTTGTGTTTATTTCCCACACATTTGGAATTGATGATAACGTTCATACGAAATTAGTCTTTCGATTATTGAGGCGGAAATTCTTTATGGAGGACGACTGATTAATAAATGTCGGATCTGACTCTTGCTATTGAAATCGCTTGGCCGGAATATCTATACTTCTTTTTATCAGACTTTTGAAATACTTCCCCAGTGTACGAGTTGTCACAGAGACACAGCTCACCAATTACCAGTGTCACAGCGACACAGCTCACCAATTACCAATATGCGAGTTGTCAGAGCATTTCCATCATAGCTCTCTAGATTGGTATCTAATACCGCTTATGCCGGTGCTAGGGGTCGTGTGGTCATGTCATCCAAGTTGCCACATGAACAGGTACAAAAAAGCATAACTGAGATACAACACATATCACGAATCGGTAGATTCTTGGTATGTGCTTTAGATTAGGTTAACCAGGAGACTACACTGTGAAGTCATGTGACTCTGTCAGTATGTCGGCACCTCTTACCACTTCCCTTATATGTGTAACTCATTAGAGGGTGATAAATGGAGTTAACAGGATTGTGACAGAGGGAGGATGTGAACTGTGATATTTTGGCTATCACCGATACCTTGATTTCAGATTAGCACTGGAAAGATGCATTTGATGTTGGTGCATGGTTTGACAAATAAGAAAGGTGGTCCTTCCAGTGTTTGTTCTTGAACAGATATTTATTTGACAGTTTGAATTTTGAAATTGAACGAATATTCCTACGAAGTAGGCTACAGATCGCAAATTGTCCGGTAATGAGTCAGTGAGTCAGTCCATCCGAATCCTTTCGTCGGCAAAATAAGGAGAATCGTTGACATTAGAACCTTGATTTTTGGCATGAACGTGCATTAGGGCATTGTTACCAGCAAGTTCTGAGCTGACCGAATTCTGATGAAAATTTGTTTGATAATTATTTTTTTTTATTATTTATTGATAGCTCAGCGAGTGCACTGTCATGCCCATTGGGAACCCTTGGCTGTATGTTTCACTGTATATATAACACAGTACAAAACGTGATGGGATAATGAAATAGGAAATGCTAATTTTCCATCATTTGTTAGTGCATTTATCTACACTGCTATTACTAACTTGCCATTCTTAATACACACAATTCAGTATATTGTTATAGATATATGTAAACTGTGGCCTCTAACGTGTATCCTATTTCACATCCAAACATTTCATCACAGACCAAATCATGCAGGCTTCAAATTTAGGTCAAATTGCCACTGATGATGAAATATCCTACATCAACCAATTAAGTCAGCCTGGTGCAATAACCCAGCAGAACATAGAAAGATCTGGTATCATCCTTCAGATTAGCCTGTGAGCAACAATGATAAAATTTACTGAGGGTGAAACAAAGCCGTCCTGCAAGCCACCCAAGGAATTTATCAGCTTGTGTTGGGACATTTTGTTGGTATCATGTAAGTTGTTTAGTAGTTTACTCATTCAAATCTCCATACCATATTTTCTGTTATTCAACAGACAAATTTCTTTACTGGTTTTAATTGTTTAAGTTTTACTGGGTTTCAACTGCTACAGATAGTAACATAGTACTGATACTGTAGAAATGGGTAGTGTGAATTTAATTATTCCATGTTTAGTACAATTTGTTCACATGAATGGTGGAATGTCTGGACTCTCAAATGAAAGTGTGTTATACATGTACATAGCTCAAGCATGTCAGGTTTGAGGAACAAACATAGTTGCAATTAAGATATAGCCAAAGAAATTTCATGACAATTCTTGAATCTAAGTAGGCCACTACCTAACAAAATTAGCTTAATAAAAAAGGCCTTCCTGGCGTAAACTGTTTTCTTTTGAGAGAGAATGGTATTTTCTGGGTTAAGAATTTCCTGTATAAAGATAGGTTGATCAAGGAGGCTTTGTTTTTGCCGCTGTTGTGTGCATCAAGGGTATGGAAACATGATATATGCACCCAGAGCCCTGATCTACAGCTGTATAAAACTCAACATCTGGCATTGACGGCATGTTTAAAGGGTCTTAATTTATTTTCTTTGGGTAGAATTTAACTAGATAAAGTAACTTTGATTGTACTTCTTGAATATTGACTATATATCACACTGGGATATAATTTAAACAAAAACATTACATGTGTAATTATGTCTAAATTTTTCTTGTCATTTCAAATTTTGATTCCTTGATTAAGGGATACAGAATCACTGCCACAGAGTGTGTTGGTGTGTCACAGATTCACATCAGCACAGTAACTGGTAAACTATTCATTCAATCCCATCACTTTTAATCTTCAACAAAATATTCAATACTGTATTAATCGAAAATTTCTGGTGATTTTTGATGAAAATCTCTGGTGATTCTGACTTGGGCTGCATGTGCCCATCTTAATATAGGCAGGAATTCAACTTGGGGCGGGGGGGGGGGGGATTGCCAAGAGCTCAGTGCCTGTCCTAATGCCTACCTTACTTCGTAGGTCCTGTGACGCATAGTCACACTGCCATGTCATATTACCTAACTACAAATTATGTTTGACCCCTCCGTTAGTTCTATACATGATTAAACCAAACCAAAATTCCAGAAATATTTCTTTGTAATGTTTTCGAAAATGATGCAACTGACTTTTCACGAATATAACTCTTTCATTCTTGAATGAATTATAGAAGAAAGAGTACTGTGGGCTGTAATATTGGTAATGTGTTGTTGGCTGATGCCTCAGTATGCATATATATGGTTATCAATTGTGCACCCATTTCGTTGACCTATATCTGTTCTCTTATGAATACGACTTGACGTAGAAGCTTTTACAAACAAAAATTTCAATGCCCGTTCTTTCTCATCCGCCAAACGCTATCTAGACGATCTTATTGCTGTGGACATTCGCTATACATCTTACGCAATGGATGATATTTATATCCACCTTCATTAGCTTTGAAGAAAACTACAGAGAGCCTAAATTGAACATAATATTTAGGCTTGTAAAAATAAATCGGGCCTTCCCCTTGTCTAATTTACGACAAGAGAGATCATTACATTTAGGACAGCCTTAACTATCGCTCTCTGTGCAGTAATAATTCGGCGGAACCTGCATGTAGCGTATCTATTTCGCCTAGTAGCATGTTCTGGGTTCTGTGTAAAATGTGACGATCTTAATCAACGTTACAAGACATTATTTTTTTAGAAATTGGTTAAACAGGGCTACACTACCAAGCTTTTCCACTGAGATAGAGTTCCTAAAATTTGGCGAAACATAGCGCATGCTGATAACAAAATACGAGCGTAGCGTGCAAGATCTTCGGTGTTACTTTTCGTAACTTGCGTCTAAAGTCCGCTTAACCCGGGGCTAGGGACCGTATGAACAACATGTACTTCAAGATCTTCATGACGTTCATATGAACAACACATTCGAAGCGTGGGTGAAATACATCATTCTCTAGATAACGGATTTTACAAAGAAAATCTGATGCGTTAAGAATACTGATCAGTGCGATACGATTTTTTTATTACTGGAACACCATGATGTCTTGCCGGCGTAAATGAAAATTGTTGACCGCTAAATTGCAGGAAACTGGCGTATGTTTATGTATACTAGGTTTTTTTTCTTTGTTGCTAATGCTATTATATGGAATAGATCTTTGGATTATGGATTCGGATATTCTTTAATGGACGACGGCTGAATTATTGAATGATGGACTAGACGCTTGTATGTCAAATCTTCTAATAATGCGATCACATGTGGGGAAATTTATCACCATGAAGCACAGTTTCGTCTATAGTTTTGTGTATAGCATAGTTACGAGCTGCTGGAAAATTACCATCCAGAAAGGACCTGTTGACCATGTCACCATTCGGCTTGAGCGAGGCATTTTCATTTTCATGAAGGACCAAGTATGTATAATGTTCCTTATGGCTTAGTTACCTTCAAATCCCCTCATGAGTTAAAAAAGAATAGAAAAATCGGTTCATGCTATCGTGCTTGCTATCTCACAGCCCTGAAATTGTTCCGGATTTTTATTAAATGATCATGACTTTATTTAATTTGATTGGAACTTGAATTTGCGGGGAAATAAACAGTTCGCAGAGGATTGATGTCGCACTACATTCTCAATCAAAGAAGTTTTCGTAGATTCTCTTGATGTATCGCAGCATTTCCCAAAGCTGAAAACATGATAAAAATAGATCATTTGATGTTGTGAGATGGACAGATAGATGGATATCTAGTAGTAGTTTTATTATATAAATTACACAAAATTCGGAAGAGTTTTTTTTTCAAATCGGATTAGAAATATATGTGACCACGTGCCAAAAAAAACAACCAACACAACAACAACTAAATAGTGTATTGGGAATATCTCCATCAAATGAATCGTTTACAAAGTAAGCTAATATAGAATATCCAATTTTTTTTCACGATAGATTCCAATAAATATAATCTTCATGCTTTTTTCATTTTGTCATTCTTTCTCTGTTTCCATTTATTTGAATTGTACCCATTTCATAAGTACGAATTTAAAGATAAATAGAACAATCTAGGCTGACTAATCAATTTCTCAGCCCTTCACAGACTTTTGGTGATTTATTCCCAATGGCCCGGAGTATGATCATGAAAATACATCCAGAATTATGAATTTATACTGCATTTTACTATATATTTATATTTAACAGGACTGCGCACCTGTAATAAGCCAGTTCAGCATAAGAACCCCAAAGACGGTGCCAAATTGATCTATAAGTATCAAACCATGCAAATGAACAATTATTATTCCCATGTAGTACATACAAGTCAAAATTTAATTAAAAGATGATTCCTTATTTCTGAGGTGAAATTGACTTTATATTGGGCTAATATCGGTCCATTTGTATTGCTCACCACTTTTAGATCCATTTTACCCTGAGTTTGGTGTTCTTATATGTAACTTTGTGGCCACAGCTGTGCAGTCTGATCGATTATGTCAATAAATCAACAAAATATAAAATAAATGAGAATATAAAATTATCTTTTTTCATACTACTTATTACAATGTTTTCCCCGTGTCCAGAATGAAAAATTAGTACAATTTTATGACCATACTCCAAGTCATTTAGAAGAAATCGACAAAAGTCAGCAGTAGTGGTCCTATTACCCCATTAAAAATTCAAATGAGGTCATTAACACATAAAAACTCACTAATGCAGTTTCCAGCCACCTCCATGAATCCGGCACAACATCTACGGTCTTTTTCTAAACAGACAATCGGACTCGGGTCTGGTACTTCATAGTAGGCAATGTAATACTTTGGCTGTGTCCTATACAAGACAGGGAAACATGTTATTGGGATGGATGCCGGTACTAACAAATCTCATAGGCTGTTTTCTTTCGAACGCCGAACAAATTGATGTTTTCCATCTGCAATTGCTTTTAGAACCTTTTCGTAAAAGCACGTCAGTTCGCGACAGACTGACAGTTGTCTTCCTTGATTGGTTGATAAATAGGTTTATACCTCATCAGCAGGGCCAGCATGTATTTATCAAAATGGTTACCCATCTGTTGTTCACTTATTTTTTTTGATACATTTATGTAATCAACGTATCCCAGTATTGTGACGATTTTATAATTTCATGTAAAATATTAAGATTTATATTTTGATGGTAACGGTAATTGATAACGCGATATAGTAAGACCATAACCGTATAAGTTCATTAATAGTATCTGTGTTCAAGAAAACTGATCGTAGATATATTAATGTCGGAAGCCATAAAGCATTCTTCAGCTCGACTACATACAAGAGATATCATTCATGGGATGTTTCTTTGTTTATAGAGTTGCTTGAATTTCTCATTAAAAATATCTATGTGAAATTTGGCAACACAATATATCAGCAGCATATAGGTATTCCAATGGGTACTAATTGTGCACCCCTGTTGGCTGACCTGTATCTGTTCTCTTATGAATATGACTATATGCAGGCGCTTTCAAAAACCGATCCATTCAAGCCCGTTCCTTCTCATTCACCAAACGCTATATAGACGATCTTCTCGCTGTGGATAATCGCTATATAAATGACGCAGTGAAGGATATATATCCACCTTCACTGGATTTGAAGGAAACTACAGATAGCCCTACAGGCACATCTTATTTAGATCTCTATCTCTATAAAAATGAAGCGGGCATTCTCTCTCGTCGACTTTATGACAAAAGAGATGATTACAATTTCGACATCGTAAACTATCCCTTTCTGTATAGTAATATTCCAGTGGGACCTGCATATGGCGTATACATATCTCGCTTAGTAGCATTTGCTAGATCCTGTGTTAAATGTGATGATTTTAATCAACGTCGCAAAACATTGTTGCAGAAACTTATAAAACAGGGCTATTCCACCAAGCGCCTCCACTCAAAGTTTCTCAAATTTGGCGATACATATAGCATGCTGATAGCAAAATACGAACGTAGCGTGCAAGATCTATGGCGCTACGTTTCGTAACTTGTGTCTAATTCCGCTTAACCCGGGGCTAGGGGCCGTATGAACCCATGTACTTCAAGATCCTCATGGTACTCATATGAACAGTCACAATCAAAGCGTGACTGAGATACATCATTCTTTAGATGACGACTTTACAACGAATATTATGGATTAAGAATACTGATCAGCGATACGGATTTGATATTTTTGGAACATCATGATGTCTTGCCGGCATCATTGAAAACTGTTGACCGCTTCTCTCTTGCAGGAAACAAGCCTATGTTTATGTATACTATGATTGTCTTTTTGAATTTGGTGCTATTACTGTTATATGGAATATGGAATAGGTCTTTGGATTATGGACGCGGATATTCTCTAATGGATGACGGCTGGATTATGAATGACGGACTAGACGCTTGTAATAGACTATAGTCACGAAAGATTTGTCAGCGCGTCCGATAGCGATTGACCTTTTTGTTTCTAAGATAACTCACAATGTTGTTATTCTTGTTGCTACAGTAATCGGTTAAATGATCGTTCTAGTTGCTCAACCAAGCAAGTATATTTACCTAGTTTAGTAGTTCACAGATCGATAGATAGATCGATAGCGATGTTTTACTCTCATTGAAGATTGTAAACGATTAAATTGAAATGAATGATTTAGCGGCGATAAGCTCGCATCAGATCTCACGGCATTTGGCGCACCGCGTACGTCACACGGAGGTCACCGGCAATCTATAAAATGCGGAAATAAATAATCACTCGAACTCTACTGGTAAAATTGTGTCCATTTCATATAATCGGGGTGAGCTACACTAGGTTATAATTAAGAGAAATGATCATTATATAGCACTGGTATACATTTACTAGCTATGTGAATTATGCTGCATATTACGGTTTAAATGACGTTTGTCGAGATAGAGGTCGTCGCTATATGTAGCTGCAATATTGCTGCAAGCGACGTTAAACCTTAATTCTCTGTCTCGATAATTGTATATGGCGTCATAACTTACGTGTATCTGACGTCATACTTTGAACATAACATGGTACCGAGAAAGCCGCATTTCGTGTTACCCACTTTCACCTTAATCTGTACTTTGGCATTCTCTACTTGAACTTTACTCATCTGCACGGATTTAACTGGCTGCTCATTGATACAGCACCGGTGACTGTTGAAGAAACAAAATGGCACGACACATGTAATTACTCCGGTCAATATCACAGAATCGCATTTTATATCTTTTTGTTGCGGCTGCGTTGACTCTTGATGAGCGCCATTGCGGTGAAGTGGTTAGATAGATGTCGCCATACTCAGTGTTATTTCTGTACAAATTTATCAGTAAAGAATGGAACTATTAAACTGCATCACTGATTTACCAATTCATCATTAGAAATGTGTATACTCTGAAACATGATTCTTGAAAGCCGGTCTTTGATGATATCCAGTCCACGAACATGACTACGTCTGTGAATCTTCATTTCATTTTCTCAAGATTTCTTTAATTCATTTCTCAAAGTGATTCTTGAAATGAAACTTTATTTGGTTTTAAGGGTTGCTCACCTCCCATCGCCACTGGACTTCTTTTCCTTTCTGATGGCGATCTGCAGTTCCCTGGAAAGCTGATTGAAATCGAGCTTTTTCAGGGATTCAAGCTCTTCCTCTGTCCAAGGACGAGCGCTGGCATGACAGACAAACGTAGCAAATACGAACACAAAAACAGCCTTCATCGTCCTATAGTGGATATGCTTGTAGGTACTTCTCGTACTTGCACACAAAACGCTTACAGTAGGCAGGAAATTATTTTACAAGAGAAGCAGTTCCTTGGCATGAAATAATTTGTACAGATAATGCCCTGAACGATATTCTCACAGAGGTGCTGAACTTACCACATGTGATATTCTCATCGCTATCAGCACGATCAGTATTAATTGCCATGAACTTGAAAGTTACGTCCTACAGGTCACACCTTAATTTCCGACACTGATGGTCGCAGGTATTGAAAATTGAGAATAAATTTAACAAGTTTGTGAAATTTAATAATTACTTTCCAACAATGTAACAAGTTATTATTACTTTGTGTTGCACTCAACGGTATTTTTGAGTCCATTGACGCATTTATGTATGACGCATTTATTATGTCTCCAAAACAGATATTTGTTAGTCAAGAATGCCGTACACTAGTATCATCTCACTAAATATGATGTGCCTGTACACTGTTATAAATCTCACCGTAAATTCACAGTTAAATGCACTGGCAGAAAAGGTGCCAGTACATTCAACTGTAAAATTACGTTCCACCGTATTTTACAATTACTGCGTTTTAACAGGCTTTAAACTGTAAAATGGTGAACCGTATTTTATAATCACCGTTTATTGACAGGCATTCAACTGTAAATTAGGTTACACTGTAATTACAATCATGTTTTTTTTACAGTCTTTAAACTATATAATTATATGTCACCGTTGTCGTCAATTATCGGTTCCGCGGCAACGTAGGTCACTGGGAGGCCGAAATGGCCATTGCTCTTTCGCGTATTCAGCTCTTCGCGTTTACAAATGCGGTCATCACAAGTTTCGTAAATGATTACGAAGGAATCTGTAAAATTGTTACACGAATAGTAGAACACAACTCCAAGTCAGATAAAACCAAAGTCAAACCGTATCATAATCCGAAAATTAAAGTTAGCCGCTAAGTTCGTCCCAGTGCGTGTTCTGGTAATGCTCTGAATGTTGTATCGTAGAACGTAGTTGTCGGATGTTTCCTGCAACTGGGATTTTCGTGTGCAAAGATATCAACCTCCTTTCAGAGAAAACAGGAATTTTATGTTATGTGTGTAAGCAGTTTACCCATTCCAGTCGATGTCAACTGAAGTATCACAGTTCATTTTACAGATTAATAAGTTTACGATTGAATGTACTGTAAACTTCAACATGCGTTTACTGTAAAATAACGGTAATTTATAACAGTGTAGGACTATCTGTAGTTTCCTTCAAATCCAGTGAAGGTGGATACATATCCCTCACTGCGTCATTTATATAGCGATTATCCACAGCGAGAAGATCGTCTGGTCCGTCATTCATGATAAGTGCTTGATCTAGAGAAAAGAGCAGACCGATTCTCGATGTACTGGGATAATAACACAATTCGAGTGGGTAAGGAATGAGTTCGGGAATCAAGCCGAAACGGAAGTCAGCCACCGCCGCCCATTCTCATGGCATCAGATTGTATAAATCCTATTGTCAGATATACACTCCGAATGCATTGGGGTCACAACCGCGGTGCGAAGCGTTTGTGTGCCTGGCTCTCGGCCAAACAACAAAACGGAACGATATGGTAGCAAAACAAGACGTTGTATCGTGTACTTTTATCATATGCTTCAGCATCTACCTTGTTCATTTTTCTATGAGATATACATGATACAATGGATGCATATTTTTTTTTTATCTCTTTCGTATGCATATAAATCTTTTCTTGTCGATGAAATCGATAAGCTGAACGCGACTTTAAACGTTTTTTTATTAGGTTTTCGTCCCAACGGCGTCAGAGGGTGTTACACCAACATATTAGGAGGTTGCAAATTCTGACGATGGGAGAATGCCACCGCCACGAAGAATCGATTTCTATTTTATCATTCTGTAGAATAGTTGCTATGATCGATAGGAGAAACCGTCATCGTTTTGGTAAGGAAAGTTGTTGAGTTAAAACAGATTGTTAACATGAAACCTTATTTCATCGTGAATTTCCTCTGGCGCACGTCCGTTGGAGAGATATGCAAGTGGTGGGAAAAATTGACGACGTCTGGCGACTAAAAAGCAACCATTCTTCGACACCCAACATTCGTACCCGAGAATACCGAGGAATCTCGAACGTAGCCTTCGTATCCCAGCCGCGCTTTTATTGCAGCTGTTCATGAGGAGACAATGAGGTACCCACACGGCCCATAGCACCGGCTTTATCGGAATTAGATAAGCTAGCTCAGGAGCTGTGATGACAGATAATGCGATGGCGACGAGGAATGTATAGTGTCTGTCTGAATTCAAGTACATGTAGTCACGATTTATGTTGCCGTTACGGTGGTTGTTGTTGTTTGTGCGTCTCCGTGTAACGCTTTGTGGATCTCCGCTGAGATCCCGGTGTAAGTTGGAATTTGACTGAACGTTCAGCTCTGTGGTTGACCGTATATCTAGACTTCGCTCTCCACTTTTTCTGCGATATCGATCGATCAAATTCTACATTTAGATCGTGGGATATCAAATATTCCCTCAAAACTCTGTTGACGGTAGATCCTCAAACCATACTTTCTTGCTAGACCAAATATGTTTAGAACTCTCTTCTTCTTTAAAGATTTCACTTAGCCGAAATTCAGTGATTTTAGCTTGAACAAGGGTATTAGGTACTCCGTGTACCAGTTTGAGAATTGATGCGTGTATATCGTCCAGTATTTTTCTTGTTTCTCAGCCTGCTCCTAAGTCGGCTGATCTTCATGCTGATTTTTCGACGCTTAGCTGCGTTTGTCTCTTACTTTGTTCCTCTGATTGTCCATAGAGTGCTGCTCCCCGAGATTTACGCAGAATGAAGGCGGGTTCCTCCTGCCAAAATCTTTTGTAAACGGTTTCTATTCCATCACAACGAAGACCATTTTACGCTTATTTTTCTTGTTATGTTTCCGGAAGTGATATAAATTCATATGAGTATGATTACAGCAAATATCAATTAAACAATAAAGTTGCATAAGACGGTGATAATATCAGATATTGATATACCAAAATGCTCTAACCTGGATAATAGGATACTGAGAAAAGGCTTAACAGTGCCTTTACACCGCCGCATCGCATCAGCTTAGAATTTGTCTTTCAGACGAATGATTCCACTTGGATAACAAATTATTTCTTAATACATGTTCATTTCTCTCGTTCATTTCGACAGTTGCCATCCTGATGCCACTATTGTAAGCGTCGTGCATCCATTAGCCATGCATCACTTGAGGTAATACGCGTAAGTAACGTTCAGCTAAAAATACTTAAATTTTCGTCTCTTGTTTGTTTTATTTTGGTATGCGAGGACTAAGGCACAAGACAGGACTCTCATTACAGGTATGATGAAAGTGTGGACATTCCGATTTGAGAAACATCCATAATTTTACATTCAAAAACTTCCTTTCACTCTTGAAAATAGATTGAAACACTTGACCAGATATTCAGCTATTACCGTTTCAACGAAATAGTGCAAGCGTACTTCGACACTACATTGATACACACATATTCATGAATATGTGTACGTGATAACTATAATTGTTTTTATTTTGTTTTTCCTAAAGATTCTATGCCTACGTGATCGGCTTGCCACTGATCGTTGATCGCACTCACAATCACTTTGTGTGGAGGTCGAAAGACGATCAGTGGCAAGGCGATCTCGTATGTATGGGATCGCTAGCGAAAGATTACAATTGCACAGTATATACATCCTGACGTATCTATGTATTTTTAAATATGACTGTGCTATTGTTGTCGACACGAATACAAATAGAAAGCATATGAGTGCAGCGACATGCACAAGTGTATATAGTCGCCAGGTACGCGCTGAAAAGCCATATTACCGCCTTTATATATGAATATAGCGACAAGCAGCCCCGTTTTTTAACCCCGAGAGCACCAGATAGACCGGTACGACGGGACTGTGGTCATTTCACCCGAACTGATCAAGTACATTTTAGAAAAGGGATATTAAATAACCAATCACGACAAACTAAGGCGAAAAAGCTATCCAATCATATAAGTAAACGAAGAAATTCAACTACATGCTATGAAAAGCGCGCTTCGGAAAGATTACCTCTGATAAATGCTGCAGACCTACGAACACGGACAAAATTCGACCTGGCTTGATCTCAAACCATCAATTTCGCACACAAAATGTTGAAATGTTCGATACTTTCTCTTCTCAATTATTGAACATTTATAATAGATATAATAAAAGGACGTGAAAGCAGAGAAACATCGTCAAAAGTACTACACGGATCTCATTTCGCCGCGACAATAAACTATGGGAACTGATTCGTTGGGGTTATGAATGGTGCATCAATATTACTAGCATTACTACCGGTGATTCGATCAGAATGTCAGCAACAACGTTCGGGAGGCGTGAAGGGAAATTTTGCGGATTTTTTTAAGAGAATTAGCGTTGCCAATCGAAGCTGATAAATAAATCATCGGTACTAATTGTGCACCCCTGTTGGCCGACCTGTATCTGTTCTCTTATGAATATGACTATATGCAGGCGCTTTCAAAAACCGATCCATTCAAAGCCCGTTCCTTCTCATTCACCAAACGCTATATAGACGATCTTCTCGCTGTGGATAATCGCTATATAAATGACGCAGTGAAGGATATATATCCACCTTCACTGGATTTGAAGGAAACTACAGATAGCCCTACAGGCACATCTTATTTAGATCTCTATCTCTATAAAAATGAAGCGGGCATTCTCTCTCGTCGACTTTATGACAAAAGAGATGATTACAATTTCGACATCGTAAACTATCCCTTTCTGGACAGTAATATTCCAGTGGGACCTGCATATGGCGTATACATATCTCGCTTAGTAGCATTTGCTAGATCCTGTGTTAAATGTGACGATTTTAATCAACGTCACAAAACATTGTTGCAGAAACTTATAAAACAGGGCTATTCCACCAAGCGCCTCCACTCAAAGTTTCTCAAATTTGGCGATACATATCGCATGCTGATAGCAAAATACGAACGTAGCGTGCAAGATCTATGGCGCTACGTTTCGTAACTTGTGTCTAATTCCGCTTAACCCGGGGCTAGGGGCCGTATGAACCCATGTACTTCAAGATCCTCATGGTACTCATATGAACAGTCACAATCAAAGCGTGACTGAGATACATCATTCTTTAGATGACGACTCTACAACGAATATTATGGATTAAGAATACTGATCAGCGATACGGATTTGATATTTTTGGAACATCATGATGTCTTGCCGGCATCATTGAAAACTGTTGACCGCTTCTCTCTTGCAGGAAACAAGCCGATGTTTTTGTATATTATGATTGTCTTTTTGAATTTGGTGCTAATACTGTTAGGTGGAAAATGGAATAGGTCTTTGGATTATGGACGCGGATATTCTCTAATGGACGACGGCTGGATTATGAATGACGGACTAGACGCTTGTAATTCGTGCGGTCTGGTAGGGGAGTTAGCAGGCTTCGCTTCGCTCATTCGCTTTTATACGATCCTTTGGTTATACATGTTCATTTCCGT
Source organism: Hanleya hanleyi (assembly GCA_036873755.1). Lineage (NCBI taxonomy): Eukaryota > Metazoa > Mollusca > Polyplacophora > Lepidopleurida > Hanleyidae > Hanleya > Hanleya hanleyi. The sequence continues at coordinate 119,856 of JAVTVY010052952.1, read as the reverse complement.
CCATTTGGTTTTCTTGTCCCTAAACCTGAGCCTTATACTTCATGAAGGAAAACTGATAAATGTATTAACTAAAACATTGCTAGATATAATAAATATCAGATAACTGCAGGGCAAAAGAGATCAACAGTTGGCATTGATGATGGTAAAACATACAGCGATGATTGTATATTCAAAATGGCTATCAGTAACAAAAGTTTCAGTTATCCCATGTGATTCAACTATTAAACAATTGGTGATCAAGTTTGAGTTGTGTATGCGTGTAACTCTGTTCGTGAATAAGCATAAGCGATGATTTGCCTTAGTGGTTCGCCGTTTTTATTTCACATCACTATTGCATATTAAATTTAAATATTAAATTAAATTCCAAAACCAAGAAAATAAAAGATAAAAGTACATATATATTTAATCTGAGTATTCGATCCATCTGCAGTCTGAGAGTGTAACCATTCGGCCAAACATGAAACCCACCGAATTTGCATATCTTGGACTCGTTTTGGTTAAAATTGTAATATTTTACATATGAAAGGAATTCTTCCCAAGAGTAACACCAAAACTTGTAAAAACAAACAATAACCCATTTTCTAACTCTCGCAATATTTTGTGGCTTCTCTTTTTTCGGTGAAATTTAGATACGAAAATTCAATATTTTCTCTTTCAAGTTAATAACTTTTCAAATAAAAAACAAGAAAATATATTTTCTGTTCATGAATGCAACACACGGAGGAAAATGTTTCTGTAAAATCGTACACTTCTATTTCACAGACTAACGGTGCCTATACTAGGCGAAATATCCATCATACTTGAATCTGGAATCTGGAATATATATAAGCTCAAAAACAGATATCGGTATCATTTCACTACCAAACACCCATTGAATACCTCGAAAATGATAATCAAAAACAAAAACACACTCCTTTTGAACAAAAACGTTTAATTGGCGATGATGTTTTCCAGTCCACTGAGATGTGTGCTGAAATTCATACTTTTGTTCAGAATTCAACCGATGATCCCGGCAGCAATGAGGCCTTGGATGGACTTTAGTTTCGTTGGATCTGTTGTGAGATATTGCAAATTATGATGATTAACACATGCTTCCAGGAAATAAAATGCTTAAGGTATAAATATTCTCTCGGGGAAGTTATTATATCTGATATTGGGGTAATATTGCTGCAGTTATATTGCTTTATTGTAAGTGGCTAAAAATGCCATCAAGAAAAAATTGGCAAAAGACTGATACAATTGGCCAGTCAGCCGTGGTGGTCCTATAGTACCCCCCTCAAAAGTTCAAATAGGGCCATCAACACATAATAACTTACTTATGCAGTTTCCAGCCACCTCCGTAAATCCGGCACAACATCTACGGTCTTTTTCCAAACAGGCAATCTGACTCGGATTTGGTTCTTCATAGTAGGCAATGTAATACGTTGGTTGTGTCCTGTACAAGACAGGTAATCATGTGTTATTTGGAGGCATGCACGTAGTAATGAATCTGCAATGGCCGACCAAATGTATGTATACCAACCGCAATTGCTTTAGAGCCTTTACCAGACACGGTCATCAATGGTTCAGTTCACGATAGATCGATAAATGTCTTTCATGATTGCTTGTGATATAGTTGTTCACCTCATTAGCAGAGCCAATATATATATATATATATATATATATATATATATCAAATTGATTACCCATCGTTCAAAATGGTCACTCTACCCATTTTTCTGCGCAAACTCGGGAACGACAAAATGTTGAGAGCTGATTTTCGTGACTTTATAGTTCTTCATATTAGGGGTCATCTTGAACCTATTTGCATAACACCCTAAGCAGAGTATTATGGGTAAATTCAAAATGGCGACCATGTAGGGGTACCAGAAAAGTGATGTGTTCGTCATTTTTCTTGGAATTTTTGACATTTTTGGTAGAGCTTGACCCAAGGGTATAGTTTGGTAAGTTTCGGCACCTAGCTAAAGCTGTAAGACAAATATTTATGAGGTGGGGGAGGGGGTGGAGTAAATGGCAATCAGGCCTGGACAGGTTCCAAAAAGCCCAGGCCAGATAGGGTTAAACCATTTGAGTCACATAACACCCAATGGGGAGTTAAGTAACCCCTGTTGTTCACGTATTGTCATCAACGTATCACAGTATGGTAACAATTTTATATTTCCATGTAAGATTTTTTCTTCTGATTTCTAGTTTGACGGTAACGGTAATTGATATAGTATGACATAGACTATTGCCGCGAAAGATTTGTCAAAGCTCCGATAGCGACTGGCTTTGTTTATTTTAAAGATAACTACGTCGGTGTTTTTCTTGCTACTTACTGAAATCAACTACGTCGCCGTTCTTCTTGCTACTTACTGTAATTAGTTAACCCTACCAGGCCTGAGCCATTATTGCCGCCCCCCCCCCGCTCCCACAACCCAACTTTCTACCCTACCTTCGGAACAGCAAAACTTTGTACATTATAATATTGGGGTTATTTCGAGCCTATTTGCATAATCCCAGGATTAGAGGATCATGGGTAAATTCAAAATGAAGGCCATGTGGGGTACCTGAAAAGCGATGCTTTCGTAATTTTTCTTCAAAATTCCTGCTTTTCTGCAAGGAAAGGTGAGCAAAACCCATTTTATTTAACATCAGATTATTATGTGCTAATTTATTATGAAGTTTTGGCCAAGAAAGCCCAAATAAAAAATTCGGAAAATCTGACAGAAAAATCTATCAAAATATTCCTTTTTTTAAAAAGACGTCATACTGACGTCATCAAAGCGGCCATCTTGGAATTTTCTACATTTTCTGTTAGAGCTTGACCAAAGTGTAAATGTGGTATACTCTAGTAACTTTCAACCCCCTAGCTCAAGGGGTAAGAAAAATATTTAGGAGGGCCGAAATGACCCCCCCCCTATGGCCTGGACACGACCCATATTTTTGCCGGCCAGATAGGGTTAAATCATCATTATAATTGCTTATCCAGTTGTTGTAGGGATTTTACGTTCACCGTTGTTCTCTAAATACAAGTGTATTCACATTTTGGTGAACAGTTTCACTGACGGTCGCTATATTTGCAGAAAGATTAATAGGGACGCTTTACTCACAAACTAATTCTAAATTGACGTGAAACCTACCAGGTTTAGGGAGAGGGCATTATGGCATTTCTACCCTACCTTCACAACGAATATAAATTGAGAGCTGACTCTGCGACTTTTACATAGTTTTTCATATCAGGGTCGTTTGCATAACTCCCGAGCAGCCGATCATGTGTAAATTCAAAATGGTGTCCATGTGGGGTGCCAGAAACGTGATGTTTTCGTCAGTTTTCTTCAAAATTTCTACTTTTCCTAAAGTGGACAAAATCTATTTTTATAGTCATATAGATTATGCTAAATATTACGATTTAATTGACAATTGTCGACATAGAGAGGAATGCTGAAAGTAGATGGTCACATCTATGTAATTAACATCATCCGTTGGAGCCTTTCGTGTATCTGACGTCTTTAATTGTACTTGATGCCATGACTTACGTGTATCCGAGTTCATACTTTGAACACTTCTTGAGCCAGAGAAAGCCACATTTCGTGTTACCCACTTTCATCTTAGTCTGTACTTTGGTAGTATTCCATACTTGAACTCTACTCGTCTGGACGGGTTTAACTGGCTGCTCTTTCATACAACACCAGTTACTGTTGAAGAAACGAAATGATAGACGACTATCATCGCTCATGTCAAATATCAAGCTCATCTTGTTTGCGTTGAGCAACCGACATACACACATAGAATAACACGATTCTGTTCATCCTCCATTAGTTAGGCCACAATGATGTTATTTGCCAGGATTTTTATCTCGATGATGTAAATTGGACTATTGACGAGCTCCATATAAATGAGGACAGGATTGATTTTGTGACGGATTTACCAAAAGATCGCTATAGAACCGTGCCCCTCGATACAATACACAATCCTGAAACATGATTACTGAGAGCCAGTCGTTCATTGATGATATCCAGCCCATGAACACGACTTTGTCTACGATCAATACTTTTTTTTATTTTCTCTAGAAACATTAAATCATTTTTTTCGAGGGATTCTTTAAGCAAAACGAATAATCTGTACTCACCTCGCATCGCCACCGGACTTCTTTTCCTTTTTGATAATGATCTGCAATTCCCTAGGAAGCTGATTAAAATCGAGCTTCTTCAGGGATTCAAGTTCTGCCTCTGTCCATTGACGAGCGCTGGCCTGACAGACGAACGCAGCGAGTACGAACAGGGCGACAAGTGCAGCCTTCATTGCCCTAAACCGGATATGCTTGAAGATACTGCATGCTTGTGCTGACACACAAATCTCTCACAGTAGACAGCAAACCACTTTAGAAGTAAACTAGTTCCGTTGTCATGAGATAATTTGCACAGATAATTTCCTAAGCGGTATTCTGACAGGGGTGTTCAACTTACCACATGTGATATTCCCACCGCTGTCAGTATCAGTTACCATGGACTTGAAGTTACGTCCCACAGCTAACACAATTTCCGAAATTCGTGGAAACTGAGAGAAAATTAATGTTTGTTTGTTTAATTTACATCGCATTGCTTTCCAACAATGTAGCAATTATTATAACTATTTGTTGAACTCAATGGTATTGGTGATTTATTATTTATATAACAGTGAAATCCTTATATTTTCTTCACTCTTAAAAGTGATATTTTCATTGCAGTTAGATAACACTTTTGCAGTTAGATAACACTTTTGTTATCTAACTGCTGAGTACATGTGAACTCTGACCTGACAGTGACGTTGCCGGAACTACTTATTTCACTACGGTACTTTCATTCTGAGAATGCTTGCCAACAATTCATAACCCTTCAAAACTTCGTAATGGAATGAATATATATACAGATCATTTCATATAAAATTCAATATATCTTTTATTTAAGTGTTAGCTAACATATCTACGCAGCGCTGGTACGATCTATAAAATACTTTGAGTGATCGGCCTCAATCGTCGGTCGATCTGTCTCAATATTTGGGCGAAGTTTTTTTCAATGGTCTTGGACGATTTTGGCCTTGAACGATATGACCTGATATCGTGATGTCAGGTCTATTTTTAGACTTTCGCAGTAAGTGAACTTTTAGGCTCCTTCGACATAAAACAACAGTTACGTCAACCAAGAATGCACAATTAATACTGGTATGAGTAGAAATAAAGTTACTAACCAACTTGGGTACTTAGACTTTCGCAAAGATGATGCAGAAAAGCGTGAAACCCGCAAACCGCGATGGGCTGGCTTTCTGCATGTTCAGTAGGAAAACGCTTCAGTTACGTTCGAGCCCAAAGATATACAAACAAGCTAAAAGGGGATAGCTCTAAAGTTGATTTCTCATATGCTGCATCGCGGTTTCCACATACAGTTACCCAGACGAAGAGCTTGAAGTTGCAGTTTGTCGTGTTTATCCGACCATGCGTGTTCGGCACAGTCGCGAGTCGAGTCAGCAGTGTTGTGTTTTTGTTGCCCGTTCTTCCGGTTTCTCTTCAGGCAATTCAACTGAACCGAGATGTAGACAGCTATGAACAGGCCCACGTGTCACTGTCCTTCGTGAGAACTTGCCTTCCTTTCACGGTAAACTGAAACTCTGTAAACTCTTCTAAATTCAAGAAGACTTTTCCTTCTCGCTTCGATCGCGATCTTTCGACTCAACCGCTTGATTGACAGTTGCACGTGACTTCAGACGGGACTCTTTCATTTCCATTGGCTAATGTCTTTGTATTTCTCCGCGGCATAAACAAAATAAAATCCGACCTAATTTGTGTTAGAAAATTACTTCAAAAGACAGCCCACGGTGTCTAATATTACAAAATTGATAAGAAAAATAATGTTATATAAATAATAAATAGAATATTGCACTGTTGAGTTTGAATAGCATAAATATTTGTTCTCGTGAAAGGTGGAAGGATAACCCACTCGACGCTTCGCGTCTCGTGGGTTATCCTTCCACCTTTCACTCGAACAAATATTTATGCTATTCAAACTCAACAGTGCAATATCCTCTATATATTCCTACGAAGTAGGCTACAGATCGCAAATTGTCCGGTAATGAGTCAGTCCATCCGAATCCTTTCGTCGGCAAAATAAGGAGAACCGTTGACATTAGAACCTTGATTTTTGGCATGAACGTGCATTAGGGCATTGTTACCAGCAAGTTCTAAGCTAATTGATTTATAATTATTTTTTTATATTATTTATTGATGGCTCAGCGAGTGCACCGTTATGCCCATCGGGAACCCTTGGCTGTATGTTTCACTGTGACTTTTGAAAGTTCCCTGATACGGCATATCAAGACACACCGGTTCTGGTAAAATCAGCGAAGTTAAGCGACTTTGAGCCCGGTCAAGACTTTGTGTAAACGGGGCCCATTTAACCAATGGATAAATGAGTGAATTCAGTCTAATAGACGAAGGTCCCAAGCTGAAAGCGCAAGTTGATGCAATAAGCATAGTAATGAAAACGTACATTTACCTTCTGTCATAGGTCTGTTAAATTTACCACTGTGCTATCCGACATCCTAAGTAGGGTGGGCATTAGGACTCCGACGCGCACCGAACTCCTGGTCATACCTAATCTAAGTGTAAACGTTTTGGTGGGCTATATTATCATGTATGAAATAGGAACTGCTAATTTTCCATCATTTGTTAGTGCATTTATCTACACTGCTATCACCAACTTGCCAGCCTCAATACACACAATTCAGTATATTGTTATAGATGTAAACTGTAGCCTTTAACTTGTATCCTATTTCACATCCAAACATTTCATCACACACCAAAGCAGGCTTCAAATTCATGTCAAATTTTTCACTGGTTGTGAAATATCCTACATCAACCAATTAAGTCAGCCTGGTGCAATAACCCAGCAGGAGAAAGAAAGATGTGGTATCATCCTTCAGATTAGTCTGTGTGAGCAACAATGATAAAAGTTTACTGGGGGTGAAACAAAGCCATGCCGGCATGTTTAAAGGGTCTTAATTATTTTCTTTGGATAGAATTTAACTAGATGAAGTCACTTTGATCATAATGTGAAAATATGAGAACATACTTTGAGTTTTTTTTTGTACCTCTTGAATATTGACTATATATCACACTGGGATATAATTTAAACAAAAAATTACATGTGTGAACAAAATATGTCTACATTTTTCTTGTCATTTGAAATCTTGATCCACTTTGATTCCTTGATTAGGGGATACAGAATCACTGCCACGGAGTGTGTTGGTGTGTCACAGCAATGCAATTCCGATTCACACAACGAACCTGAGGTGGTTTAATGTTTATCAATGAAGAAAATCACCGATCAACCGTCATAGAATATAATGTGAAACAAGAATACTGGAATAGTACATTCATCAGATTGCCGATACCCAAAATGAGTTCTCATATATCTAGATAACAACGTGATGTAGACCCTTACAAACATAAACGTGGGGATTGCGTAGGGAAAGTGTGGGGTATTGGTGGGCGCGTGGGGTTCGTGTGGGGCGAAGCGTGGTTTGGAACTTTCCTCGTGGGGATACCGTAGGGTTTGTGTGGGGCAGCTGCCCACGGTGATGCAAATTTAGCATAAATATGGGGATTATGTAGGGCTGATGTGGGGTTTATGCCGGGTGAATGGGCGAGAATTCAAAGTCCGCGTGGGGATGATGTAGGGCATACCTTTATCTGCTACATATTCAAAGTCTAACGTGGGGTTGGTGTAGGGAAAATGAACTTCGGAGTTAATCGACTGAGTTGTTTGTAGGGATTAGGTGGGGTGGACTTTTTCCAGCGCTCGTAGACAAAGTCCAATGTAGGGAATGTGTCGGGCTGTGCTAAAAGTTTAAGTCCGGCGTGGGGATGATGTAGGGCAAAATGCTCGCCGTTTTCATAGCTTAAGATAAACGTGGGGATTTTGTTGGGCAAACATTCTTCCATGCATAACCTAAGACGATAGTGGGGTTGAAGTGGGGCGATATTTTATTTGCACATATAGTGTGAGATAAATGTGGGGATCATGCAGGCAGACTGTGAACTCTGTTTTCTTAAAACAGTAAAGATTTTGGGCCAGTTTCAGTTCAGTAGCGTCGAAAAGACTGATTCGCCACCCCACACCGTCAGAAAAAAGGTGATGGGCCATCACCTTTTGGGGGTGATGGGGTCGGGTCATCACCCTTTTAGGGTGATGAAAGGGGTGATGAGAAAAGGTGACGACAAAATCCATCACCCTAAAAAGGTGATGAAACCAGGCCATCACCATAAAAGGGTGATGAGATCCAGTCATCACCCTTTTAGGGTGATGAACGACGAGTGGCCATCCTTGGTCATCACCCTATAAAGGTGATGAAATATCATCACCTTTTTAGGATGATGACAGATGAGTGGTCAGACAAGATAAATATCGGTTTCCAAAAATATATTTACCTCTACAAAATTTCTGTAATATATCAGTTTCATTATACTGTAAATTGATATAATTTGTAATAATTATGTGATAGGTATAAAAAGATTATTTTTTCATTCACTTGCATTACTAATGAAAAATTTATTTACCCCTCACCAGAAAGATAAAGATTGACTTGGAAAGTCTATGTAATTATATATGTTAACGAATGAAGAGAAATGACGTCAGAACAATTTTGAATGTTAGCGAAATTAAGTTGTTTTGGTGGAGACACGGTTGACTGCACATCTATACCGTTGTCTTCCGCATTTGAATTCTATTTCCAATAATGATTTATTCAATGTAATAATGTCATGTAAAGTACAACACGTTTTCTGTGCTGTAGCTGAGTATATTTAGGTTTCCAGCGTTTGTAGGATATAAACTAATTATAACCTGGGTATACTATATTCGTCCCAGCTATAACAACTATAGTATTATATGATCACCTCTGTCACACACAATAGGGACCGTAAGGGATTTTGCCGCTGTGCGGCGCCACGTGTCTTATCGGACCCGCTGTAGGAGTTGTCTTTTCCTGAGTGCCATGCTGTCAAAAGTATACGTTACGAACTTGGCTGATTTTTCTTCACCAAGACGTTAAGATGGCGAATAAATACGAAGAATGGACGCTGAACGACCTAAAGGATGAACTGAGGAAACGGAAAGCTAAAATATCGGGAAGAAAACATGAATTAGTCGAGCGGTAAGGTGTTTTGATTTACATGTCAAATCATATATACCTATTGACGTGCACCCCATTTTCGTGGCCTACAAAGTTTTCGCAGTATTACGGTTATGACCTAAAAAATGAATGTTTATTTCCGATTTATTTAAAAGTTTCTGTCCCTAAAGTGGATGGATATTCAGACAGCTGGTCGTTTAGGTACAGGGGTGAAATCACCTGTTTTCGAACCAACACGATATCAGTACAGTGACGTCGCCAGTTCCGATCCAGTGTCAGTTCCGACCCACTTCCCAAAATATTGCTTTTTGTCATACATGGTGTATTTACCTCTCAATCATGGTAAATTATATCATGCATTCACTGGTTTCGTTAGGAGACAGCTTTGCCGAACCACTGCAAACACACGACTACATCGGTCTAAGTACAAACACCATGACTCGCCGTTGGTCAAAAACTGTGTCGTCTGCCAGGGCTTCTGATCAAAGTTTTGATGTTTTGTTTCTCACATATAATTATCATATGGTACTATGTATCTGTCATAAATTTATTTACTGGGGTGTCTCTCTAAAGGCTACCTGCTCCATTGTTGACCTCAACTGACGGACCCAGTTCCGAACCACCATCATCCATGGATGACCAATCTGGGTCCAGATGATCTGAAAATGTCTTGCGAACGCAGCGCTCATTACGTAAACTCGTAACTCGAGTGCTGATTAGCATTTCTTCTCTTTACTCTGCTATTCAGAGGTAAAATAAGTAAAAGAACGGTTGATTTATCGTCATTTTAGAGTGAGTATACGCTTATTAGCCTTCAGAGTTATTTCAGTGTCCAATATATCTTGCCAGTATGATCAGCTCGACCATATCACTATCACCCCCAACCCGCATTCTTTAACGTCAGATGTTCACTTATCAGACGAGGACATTCAAAATGAAATATCCAGCTAGGACCCTATTTTGGCGGAAAGTTATCATGTTGACGATTACATTTGTTTATATCTGGGTCAAAGGTCAATGTCAAAATGAGGCTGGATCGGAACTGGCGACAGTGGGTCGGAACTGACACCTCTCATTAAGAAATGTAATTTTATTTTCCCTGCAGTGCAGTTTATCCGTAGCTAAGTTAGTTTGTTAATAAAGGCGATGGACAATTGTACGGCGATCAAGATAATGAATATGCCAATCAAACCATTTCCTTCTGAAACAGATGCAAATTTCACTTTAGTGGGTCGAAACTGGCGACTCGTCTGTACTAAGTTTAATTTTACTGACCGCTAGTTTTAGATGTCCGGTGAGAATATATGTTTATATTGAAACAACAGAGAAAAAGTTCTGTATATGAAACTATTCCAGGCCAGGAATGTTTTTATTATTATTATTGAAAAAAAAAAAAAAAAAATGGGAGGGAGGGGGAGATGGGGGGGAGGTGCAAAACTCTTATTGAATACATCTTTTTTTTTATCAGGTTGCAAGCATATGACTGAAATGATAATTTCAAGGGTGATGTTGTCATGGAACCAGAGCATGTCATGGACACTCCACCATCAGAAGAGAACAAAGATTTGAACACTGACTCCAAGGTAGAGTAAATATCCCTTCAATGACTGTATCTGGATTGATTAATTACTAGTCATTGATACACTTCATTATTGCAATATGAATTGTTTGTTTGTATGGTAGTTTGTATGTCGTTGGCTGGACACCTCACCTACATTTATCTCCATTAGTTTGCTCTCAATGGAAAAGAAGATTGATTTTTATTTGCAACGGAATGAATTTTCTGTGAAATAGGCTGAGAGCACAGTTTAAAATATGAAATTCTGTTCTGTAACCGGTACTTTAGACTATAAAACTGTCACGTTTAACAGTATTCTGTTGGTCCTATCTGTGTTTCTTGCCTGGCAATTACTGTTCTTCAGTGGCATCACTGGTCTGCAAGATCGGGCAGATCAGAATGACAGATTCCTTTAATGTAATTTGATAATTTGATACTAAAATCATGCATTTCTGCCTCTCTTTTCAGGTAACAATAATTTGCTACAGAATGCATACTGCCCTGATTGAGTTTTATCTAATATAAATAATTGTGTTTGTATTTCAATGATCTATAGGAACAGGCAAATATTGGACCCCCCCTCATTGTGTGAATTGATAACAGGATAATGGATTAGATTGGCTTGTGGACCACATGTGAATACCAGTTATCCTCTCCTACAAGGAAAGGAAGTTACATCTGGAGGTGAGGAAATCTTATAATCACTACATGTCTGAGAAAAAACTGTGATATCCTGTTCATTTCTAAGAGCTGGGATGTCCCACCAGTTGTGGGGATAGGGGTGCCAAACCAGTTATTTTGGGGAAAAAACAAAACATCTAAAGTTATGTCCCCTGATTTTTTTTGTTATGGCCAGCCCCTTGACTTACTGTACATTAGAGGTTAAGAGTCTCAAAGTTGTTTCAAATATGTTCCCAGTAACAGATCCATATTGTCTTCTGATGAAATGTTTTATAATACTTTTTATACGCCCGTCAAATTTGATGGGACGTATTATGGTATGGCGTCGTCCGTCCGTTAACTTTTTCTCGTCAACGCAACTCGTCCTAGAGTTTTCAATGGATTCTTTTAATATTTGGTGCACCTGATCGGTACCATGTGTAGATGTGCATGAAGTTTTTTCGGCCCGATTCGACGTTTTCTTGAGTTACTCCCCTTGATTTTGGTCTGAAATCCTTGTATTTGACACCTACTGTCTTCGTCAACGCAACTCGCCCTAGAGTTTTCAATGGATTCTTTTAATATTTGGTGCACGTGATCGGTACCATGTGTAGATGTGCATGAATTTTTTTCAGCCCGATTCGACGCTTTCTTGAGTTACTTCCCTTGATTTTGGTCTGGAATCCTTGTATTTGGCACCTACTGTCTTCGTCAACGCAACTCGTCCCAGAGTCTTCAATGGATTCTTCTGAAATTTGGTACACATGATCGGTGCCATGTGTAGATGTGCACGAACCTTTTTCGGCCCGATTTGACGTTTTCTTGAGTTACGCCCCTTGATTTTGGTCTGAAATTCTTGTATTTGGCACCTACTGTCTTCGTCAAGGCAACTCGTCCCAGAGTTTTCAATGGATTCTTCTGAAATTTGGTACACATGATCGGTACCATGTGTAGATGTGCACAAACTTTGTTTGGCCCGCTTCAACATTTTCTCGAGTTACTCCGCTTGATTTTGGTCTGAAATCCTTGTATTTGGCACCTACTGTCTTCGTCAAGGCAACTCGTCCCAGAATTTTCAATGGATTCTTCTGAAATTTGGTAATCATGTGAAGATGCGCATGAAATATTTCGAACCAATTCAACGTTTTCTTTAGTTATCCGCCCTTGATTTTTGTCTGGAATACTTTCTGTTTGGCACCTACAGTTTTCAATGGATTCTTTTAATATTTGGTGCACGTGATCGGTACCATGTGTAGATGTACATGAATTTTTTTCAGCCCGATTCGACGCTTTCTTGAGTTACTCCCCTTGATTTTGGTCTGAAATCCTTGTATTTGGCACCTACTGTCTTCGTCAACGCAACTCGTCCCAGAGTCTTCAATGGATTCTTCTGAAATTTGGTACACATGATCGGTGCCATGTGTAGATGTGCACGAACCTTTTTCGGCCCGATTTGACGTTTTCTTGATTTACTCCCCTTGATTTTGGACTAAAATTCTTGTATTTGGCACCTACTGTCTTCGTCAAGGCAACTCATCGCAGAGTTTTCAATGGATTCATCTGAAATTTGGTACACATGATCGGTACCATGTGTAGATGCGCATGAAACTTTTTTTGGCCCGCTTCAACGTTTTCTTGAGTTACTCCGCTTGATTTTGGTCTGAAATCCTTGGATTTGGCACCTACTGTCTTCGTCAACGCAACTCAGCCCAGAATTTTCAATGGATTCTTCTGAAATTTGGTACACATGATCAGTATCATGTGAAGATGCGCATGAAATTTTTCGAACCAATTCAACGTTTTCTTTAGTTATCCGCCCTTGATTTTAGTCTGGAATACTTTCTGTTTGGCACCTACAGTCCTCGTCAATGAAACTCCTAGGGGTTTCATTGCATTCTTTTGAAATTAGGTACACATGATTGGTGCCGAGTAAACATGTGCACAAACTTTTTTCGAGTTGATTCAACAGTTTCTTGAGTTACTCCCCTTGATTTTGGTCTGAAATTTAAATTTGACACATACTGTCCTCGTGAATGCAACACGTCTCAGACTTTTCGATGGATTCTTTTGAAATTTGGTACATATGGTCAGTACCATGTGTAGGTGTGCACAAACTGTTTTTGAGCTTATTCGACGTTTTCTTCAGTTACTCCCCTTGATTTTAGTCTGAAATCCTTGTATTTGGCACCTACTGTCATTTCGACCTAATTCATCAGGCTGATGAGCTTACTTTTGCAGCTTATGCTGACAAAAATTTTGTTTTAAAGTTACTGATACATGTATACATAAGTGCATAACCGGGAGTGAGGGAATATGCACCCCCGCAGAGTAAGAGTAACTGGAGTTTGACTTGCTCCTACAAATACTACTCCAGGCCCTTATGTATCCCCCCCCAACCTGATTACCAAACCTGCCTACACCACTTACACAACAATGATAGCTTATACATGTACAGTATTATGACAATTGCAACAATTTATTGTGTTTTGTTTTAGCCAGTTTTGTAGGGGTCAATGTTTGACTGCCATTATCATGAAACTGGAATATCTGTATGCTCAACCATATTTGTTTCCTGTATCAATTTATTACGATAGCTCGGCCATTCAGAATATACTAATCGTTTTTCATTGTTTGACTTCCAGGTTATGTTTGCAACCAGTTCAAGGGCACACTGTGGTCCAAAGTAGGGAGAGGCATCACTCAGAAATGCCATGATGGAGCAAGGTCAGGTAGAATCCGCCAGAAAACACCATTGAAGAAGCATGATCTCCACATGTCAGAAGAGCTGGTGGACTCTTCTTCAGCTTCACCCTCATCTGCCAACGACAGTCCCCCAAGGAATGTTAAAGGCCATCCCACAACAGGTGGGAAAAGACCAAGACAGATTTTTTTAAACCTTTGAGGGATGAAAAAAAACATTCTACTTGACACAGACTTTCAATGTGCTTCCTATTTTGTGCTCGTGTGTTTTAAGACATGGTACAATATATATTTTATGCTGTTAAAGAATAAAAGGTGAAATACGCGTGGATTTTGCTTCTGCTGGTGGTTATTTTAAGGGATGGATGATATTGCAGGAGGAATCGGGACAGACTAGACAGTCTGTACAACTGACATGCCCTTTCAAATAGAAGATGCCCCCTCCCCCACACCCCAGGAATTCTGTACAGATGATGTTTTGTGCACCCTGCCCCGTAATTTCCCCATTTGTGAGGATACTGCAGAGTGCTCTGCCCAATTCATTCCCCACTCCCAAATAACTACCCCGAAAATAACCCATTGTTGGTACAATCGGGGGCGACAACCCCACGCCATCCCCTAGGATTGCTGTGGAGATGTTGCCATACCTCTTTGTGGGGTTTTCTGCCCCATATTGGAATTACTGCCCCGCAGATTCCCCACGTGGGGATATTGTGGGGTTTTCTCTCCCATATTGGAATTACTGCCCCGCAGATTCCCCACCTGGGGATATTGTGAGGTTTTCTGCCCCGCAGATTCCCCACGTGGGGATATTGTGGGGTTTTCTCTCCCATGCTGGAATTACTGCCCCACAGATTCCCCACGTGGGGATGTTGTGGGGTTTTCTGCCCCGCAGATTCCCCACGTGGGGATATTGTGGGGTTTTCTCTCCCATATTGGAATTACTGCCCCGCAGATTCCCCACCTGGGGATATTGTGGGGTTTTCTGCCCCGCAGATTCCCCACGTGGGGATATTGTGGGGTTTTCTCTCCCATATTGGAATTACTGCCCCGCAGATTCCCCACCTGGGGATATTGTGGGGTTTTCTGCCCCGCAGATTCCCCACGTGGGCATATTGTGGGGTTTTCTCTCCCATGCTGGAATTACTGCCCCGCAGATTCCCTACGTGGGGATGTTGTGGGGTTTTCTGCCCCGCAGATTCCCCACGTGGGGATATTGTGGGGTTTTCTCTCCCATATTGGAATTACTGCCCCGCAGATTCCCCGCCTGGGAATATTGTGGGGTTTTCTCTCCCATGCTGGAATTGCTGCCCCGCAGATTCCCCACATGGGGATATTGTGGGGTTTTCTGCCCCGCAGATTCCCCACGTGGGGATATTGTGGTTTTCCGTCCCATGCTGGAATTACTGCCCCGCAGATTATTGTGGGGTTTTCTGCCCCGCAGATTCCCCACGTGGGGATATTGTGGGGTTTTCTGTACCATGCTTGACTTACTGCAGAAATATTGTGGGTCTATCCCACACCAGCTTTAAATATAGTTCCCCGCATCATCCCCACATGTAGGGAACACGTGGGGCTGAGGTTGGGATAGTGTGGGGATTTAATTTAGCTAAGCAGCATTAAGAAACTCCTTTTCCATGACTAAGTCCAATGTGGGGATTTTACCAAATCCCTACACATTCCCCACATTGGCTGTCCTACACATTCCCCACATGATCCCTACACAGCTTGCCCGACATAAACCCCACAAATTCCCCAGCTTATTGGTTTGTAAGGGGAGACGCTATTTATTCGTCTTTGTACCGGTTATGCTCAGGAGAATGACATAGAATCATTATTATCTTGTGCTGAGAAGGTGTTGGTCTGGAGTTGAATTACCGTAAACTACATAAATGCTACCTTTCTACTATAGTACTATATATAAAAATTTGTTGTATTGTTGGGAAAATAATGCGATTCAAAAAGTTGTTTTGATCCTGGACAAGGGCACTGAAAACCATTAAAGAGATGTAAATGTATTTTCACGCGTAAAGCTTGAAATCTACTGAACTTTTTATTATTCAATCTGTTTCCTTTAGTTAAAAAATTGTAAAATTAAATCGGCGATCGGTTTATTTTTGGAATGGAGGCGCATTGGGAGACTGTTACCAACAAGTTCTGAGCTGACCTACTTTTGATGAAAATTTCTGGTGATTTTTGATGAAAATCACTGGCGATTCTGACTTGATATAGGCAGGATTTCAACTGGAGGTGGGGATTTCCAAGAGTTCAATTCACGTTCGAGTCTAAATGCCTACTCTACTTCGTAGGTCCTGTGACCATTCTTTGTTTATGGTTATTTCATTGAATATTATATCTCATACTGATCTTCATAAGTGCTAGAAC
The DNA here is from genome assembly GCA_036873755.1 of Hanleya hanleyi. Lineage (NCBI taxonomy): Eukaryota > Metazoa > Mollusca > Polyplacophora > Lepidopleurida > Hanleyidae > Hanleya > Hanleya hanleyi. The sequence continues at coordinate 103,406 of JAVTVY010052952.1, read as the reverse complement.
TAGGACAAAGAGCACGATTGGTCTCCGATGTACCGGGATCTTACGAAAAGGGGTGTGGGTACGGAATAGGCTTGATAGTCAAGCCGACACGCAACCACCGCAACGAAGAATCTGCTTGTAATATTATTGTCGTTGGTGCACCCACCATTGCTGATGGCGAAGAAGATGCGTTTGAAACTCTCTCGGTTAGGGAGAAGCATTCCTTGGCTGAACCTTCCGTAGCTCCCCAGAACCGTGCAGGAAATGATTAGAACTCGTCCACGTCATTTATGTTATTGTTGTTTTGTGGTCAATTTAAAATCTCTCCAGACGGGATTTAATCATCTCATTGAACTTTCACTACAATAAAGTAAAAATGATAAATGAAATCGTCCAAGGAATTCCAAAACGAACGTATTTTCGAGAGAATTCAACCGGCGTGGATGATGTTGTAGGGTTGTGCATTGTCGATAACACTACATGTCATGTTTAAGCGCTCAATTTTCATCTTTTGGATTCCACCAGAGAACATTGCACGATGCCAATGGTTGTCCAAAAATGTGTGTCTGCGTTACCATGCTCTAACATAGCCTAGTGATCCTTTCTTCTACTTTCGCTTTTCGACCTGGATACGAATGTAACCAACATATAGTTATTATTTCGAGGCCAACGCTTGGGGTGCAAACCTGGACAACTCGATCCAATATAACATATAATCAGCTCATCATCCCATGCTTAGATTTGGGACCGTACTTATGTGATATTCAAATTACAGCACTTCAACGGCCGATACAGAATGTTACCAATTGCAAATACGGAACAATATATCCCAATTACATCCCAACTTAGACGCTATACACTGGAAAGTGAATTCGTTTCAATTTACTTAGCACGAAACAGAAATCTCCGAGATAATCTCATGATCAGCTGAGGCTATATATTTGTCTTCGATTCAAATAGTCAATGAAATGACTAGTTATGTAAGCAACACATATTTACGGTGTTCTTTGAAACTTTGTTTTATGTCGAGGACGTCACGGTGTACTCTAGAAAGACCGTATGAACTAGGTGTCCAGATGGAGATGCAGTGGCTTCCCTGAAGTAACTCAAAATTGTCTACGTTAGCATGTACATCCAAATTCCCCCCAGTACGGGATGTCTACCAGTTATTTCGTTTTAATCGTATTTTCATATTGGCCCAAAAATTCCATTTTATTTCCAGATTTAGGAGGAATGGGATAATGTTGCTACATGTATATTTGTATTGCTCAATACAGCTTCAATGATCTGTCAATTAATTCTTTATACTGGCATCGTTTCTATGGATTTTAATCACCAATATTGTTGATCGCCACACAGCTCTGGGGAGTCTGCCTGCAGCACAGAAGAATCTTCTGAACTTGGATCTGAAAGAGCAATGAGTACTCGTTTAACACCTACTTAGCGGTGTTTGTTGTGTTACCACTCACCGCTGACTTTTGTTTGGCATCAAATCAAACCCTGAGACAGCGATACCATTCCCAAGCAAAACAAACTATGAGAGACACCATGATGCAAGCCGTTCTTGCATACCTTCAAAGTAAATTCTTCATTGATCCCGCAAACAAGTTCCCAAGGTAGTGTCTAAGATCTCTGGCGCTACGTTTATAACTTGTGTCTAATTTCGTTTAACCCGGAGCTAGGGACCGATTGAATATCATGTGTTTACGCCTTCATGGTTGTCAAATGAACAGTTACAATGAAAGCGTGACTGAAATAATACTCTGGAAACGACTTGGCATTCGCGTGGATAAAGAATAATGGTCAGCGATTAGGATTTTATGTATAGAACATCACCATTTCTTGCCCCACATCATTGGAAACTGTTGACCGCTTCTCTCGTGTAGGAAATCATCTAGTGTTTTTATTATTTTCATTACACACACATTGGGAATTGGTGCTGTCATATGAAATAGGTCTTTCAATTATTGACGCGAAAATTATTTTAAAGCACGACGGCTGAATAGTGAATGTCGGATCTGACGCTTTGTAGTCTATTTTTGGAAATTCTATTTTGAAATTTTGTTTAGAAATGACATTTGAATGATTGGATATGATGGCAGGCGTGGCGTAGCCGGATTTTGGGGGGGGGGGGGGTCAACAGGGGCCAAGGACCACTTTAGCCCCCAACAATTAGGACTGACGGTAGAAAATTAGTAGAGATTATTCTCTTCCTTCATGGATCCAAATTTATCGTGATTAGTTTTGAATTGAAATGTCATGCAAAGTGCAAACTTCTTCCCAGTGTTTGTTCTATCTGATTTAGTATTAACTTCAGCACCATTTCTTGCAGAGGTGTTAGAAATCGACTGACTTTTACTGACGAGAAGATGGTTTCATCTGAATACCAATATTTGAGAAAAATTTATTTCTGACTATTTTTAGGAGTTAGAACGCCGGAAATTGTGAAAATTTTCCATTAAATCTGCAAACGACGGTGGTGATATTGATATACCGAATTGTGAACCTAACATAGATAATAGAGTGCTGATTATATGATGTACAATGCATTTAGAGACGCCTGGTACACCACCGCATCGCAGCAGCAAAGGTTTGGTCTCCCAGACAAATGAGTCCGCCTAGATAATTATTTCTTTCTTAACAGATGTTCACTTGTTCATTTTGACAGTTGTCATACCAATGCTGCGATGATAATCGTCGTGCATGCATGTCATGCATCAGCAGGGGCAACACCTGTATGCAACGTAGAGTAATTTTAGCTGTAAAGTAGTTAAATGTACGTCACTTGATCGTTTTATTTGAGTGGGCGAAGACTGAGGCACGAGTCTCATTACAGGTATGATGAAAGTGTAGTCCTTCCGATTTGAGAAACATTCCAAATTTTGCATTCAGAAATTTTCTTCCACTCATGAAAAGTTTCAAACACTTGAATAGATGTTCACCTATTTCTGTTTTAACGGGAATAATCCAAGGATATTTCGAGACTACATCAATACACGCATATGATGAATGTGTATGTATCAACTATAATTGTTAGCTTTTCGTATTACATGTCTATATCTACGAGATCGGCTCGCCACTGATCGTCTATCGCTCTCACAATCACTAGTTTTGAAGGTGAAATAGACAATCAGTGGTAAGGCTTGTTTCGAAATACGCCCGCAGAAGGCCTTAATTTAACATCATTAACATCATCGTAAATGGGTCGCTAGAGAAAGCTAATGGCACAGTATATCTACCATGACTGTGTTATATGTTTTTACCTCCGTCGATCAGACGGAGGTCTAGGAGCACAACGTGAAATTTCCCGCCAAATAATTGTCATATGGGGAACCCACGACTCATAGTATTTCCAATAGGGATCGTCATGGTTCCCGACGAAATCTTGAATCTTTTCTTTGGACACAAATGAATGCTTACGTCACAAAAGGTGTGTATCCTTTGCAGCGCTTCCACCGGGTCTCTTTATTCGAGGGTACTAAATTCGCGCGTGTACTTATAGCTTCGCGCTGGTACAGATGGCCGGTATGCGACGAAGACAAACCTGCGCTTTCATAAAAAGTAAATTTTCACGAAAGAAAAACTCGCATTCCAGATAGTATAATTGGAAACTTCCTCGAGAATCTCTGAATCGGCAAAAAGATAAAGGACGAGTGTCATTCACCAGGATGCGAGTCGGAAGTGAGAAGTCAAATTCAAAGTCAGAGGTCAAAAACGTAAAACTCCGAAGAACTCTCTCGGCTTTTTCTTTTCTTTTTTTTTTAGTTGGGGGGGTGAGGGTTGGGGAGATAGCGACTGAAAAAATATATCTTCCCATGCTTCAATCGTTATCTATGAATCCGATCAACAACCTAGCCGGATAATCTGTCAAAAATTATCCGTCGTCTGGGTAAGGTTGAAGGGTCATCGGAAGCTCGAACTGTGATACAGGCAAAAACAGTTGTTGTTGTAGTCTGGAAAAATAACTCTGCCTCACGAGGCGCTCTCTCGGCTTTTTCTTTTCCTTTTGTTTGAAGATGGGGGGGGGGGGGGGGAGATAGCGACTGGAAATATATATCTTCCCATGATACTTCAATCGTGCGCTCATGAATTCCACGGAAAAGCGGACATTGCTAAACAGCCCTTTTACGCATAAAATGCACTCCACATTCTGTCGTAGACCCTATATTAGCATGCTGTTTGTTCTATTCGCTTCCTATGATCCCCGGGAACAAGCCAATAATAGAGAAGATGTGTTTTAATAGCGAAATATTTTTCCCGCAATTTTTTAACATGAAGAACTCGGGAAATTCTAAATTGTCAAAGAAGAAAAATTGCACTTTACTGAAAACTATACTATTTTGAAACATCTGCAGAAAAGATATGCATGTGGCGGGAGCTGTATACCTTAGTAAAAATAAGAGGTCAGAGTTTTAATTTTCTAAGTAGAAGAGATAAATTCACTCTAGGAATATTTTTTTGAAGAAAATGTGTAATTAATAAAGCACTTTTACCGATAAGATTTAAAAAGCGCACTCGTGATTCCATTACGATTTTTTGTCGATTCCGTCACGGACTAGATTTAACCCCTGGGATGATCCAGTCGCGTTTTTCTCACGATGAAAAAAATCTTATCATCCTTGGGTACTGTATGTTAGTAAGAGATGTCATATAAGAATAGTCAGATTGAAACAGAGCAGCAAAAAAATAGACAAGCAACACTAGTCAAGAGTCATGTCCGTTTCAGGTGATTCCGTCACGAACATTTCGAAGCATGATTTACTGAAAATGCTGGATCATCTGTAGATTTTTCATGGATCCGTAAACAGATGTCATATAGAATAGCAAACTAAACTTGAAACTACATGGGTATGACCACGGAACTTCCGAGTACATGACTTTGAATAAAGAAAAAGTCTTCCGAACGGTGATTCCGTCACGGTGGAATTCATGATCTGTGAATCCGATCAACAACCTAGCCGGACAATCTGTCAAAAATTATCCGTCGTCTGGGTAAGGTTGAAGGGTAATCGGAAGCTCGGACTGTGATACAGGCAAAAACTGTTGTTGTTGTAGTCTAGAAAAATAACTGGCATGCACTCTATGGAGAAGGGCCTCGTGAGGCACAAAGTGCAATTTTTTGTTGTTGTTTATCTGCAAATCCGCTCAACTCGATGGGTATCTTTCACTTGTTCTCACAGTTGCCTGGCCTGTGTGATATTGGGTGGTCGAAGTCTACGTATAGTTTTTTTCAATAAATTATGGAAATTAATATAAACATATATTTTTTTAAATAGATTTTTTTATAAGTGTATTTCTCTTTCATCTTTGGCTCAATTAAAGTCATTCTCTAAAATGTGAAGCCGAGTTAATACAGTTTTTAATTATCTACCAAACCCTGTCCTCTATGACATAGAATAAAAGAGAAGTTGGGAATAGAACCGCTCAACACAGTCATTTCTAAACATCAAATTGTACATAAGTATTTTTACTTACTCTGTACAAGCTGAGGACATTTTGGTGGCTTTTGAAAATTTTGAGATTTTTGCGAGTCTGTCCATATTTAACTAAGCGACGTCCAAGCGAGCTAATGTACGCGCGTTATATTCATATCAAGTATGGTGCGGCTTGTGTTCAATGAGGCTTGGAATGTTTATACAATTAATTTTCTTCTCACTGTTACACAATAAATATTTGCTGCGTGGAATCCAGTCATTTGTTCCATAGGGGCAATATTCTCATCAGCCATCACCATTCAATGTGAATGTGATACATGTACAAGTCCATGGTCATTGATACAGTAAGGTGAAGGCGAGGGTGACCTGTAACACCAGTATACAAAATTATACCGAGCGCATTGAATCCTCATCATATGATGTTGAGACAGATCAGAACGAAGTGTCGGTAAAATCAGGTGTGTTTTGAAGAGCATTCTCTCATCAATGATGATGCTATACTGTACACATACAAAATATGAAGTGTTGCTGTGTTGGCCCTATAGCACAAAATCACAAGCAAGTTGGTACAACTAGGCACACAGGGTCTCATTTCTGTCGCTAACGTGTTGATTTGGGTGAGGGGATCCTCTCATGGGGAGGTGTGGGTGGGATGGGGCCTAATGTCTCAAGCACTTTTCCAGGTTTTCCATCAATATACTCTATTCCATACCCCAATATTTCAAGCACGTCAAATCAAACAAAAATTATTTGCTGGGAATGTGACTTTCACATCCCTGTCTGGACATGCTAGTGAGGAACCCTCAATCCCAGATTAATTACCATTGATGAAGCGAACGTCCAACAAATGCAAAATTGAGCTTGGCATCCGGCCGTATGTTATTCAGTGATGTATTACGCTACGGACCCTGTTGCCTCGACGGAGGTCTTTGCGCTCATCCAGCGCTTGTTTTTAATATGACTGCGCCAGGTTCACCGCTGATAAAACATATTATCACCTTTGCGTAGGAATAAAGCGACTAACAGACTCGTTTGTAAAATCTGTACCAGCGTCCGAGGGCGCTGGACGGGCCGGTTTGACGAGGCTATGGTCAATTGACCCGAACTTATCAAGTACACTTTACCATTTCAGAAAAGTGATACTCAACAACCTATTACGACAATCTAAGGCGGAAAAGGTATCCAATCATGTATGTAAATGAAGAAATTTCACTATATATTTTCAAAGAACGTGTTTCGAAATGATGACCGACCCGTGAAAACGAAGAAAATCTTCCTTGACTGACCTGGCCTTGACTGACGTAAACCAGCCATTTCACGGGTAATCTTTTGAAATGATAGATAGTTCCTCTTTCTTTCGGGACCTTATTACTGCACATTTATCAATCGATATAAAAAAATAACATGAGAGCAGAAAAACATCGTCTATCGCAAATACACGGATTTGATTTCACCACGACAGTTGACCATGAGAAGTGATTCGTCGGGGTTATGAATAGCGCATCATTATTACTACATTGACTATCAGTGAATCAGTCAAAATGTCACCATCAACGTCCGCTTCGATCAATCGCTTTTCTACGAATTTTGGATGGCTCGCCTGATACTTCCCAGTACCAAACGGCACAAATTGGAGCGAATTGAAATTTCCTGTAGAGTCATATGGCTGCTTTTTAGTCGCCAGACGTCGTCAATTTTTCTCACCTCATGCATATTGCCCCAATTTATTACCTGTATATGGTAGGATTCTACTTATGGACTGTTAGTCCCCGAGGTCCGCCCTCTGTACATGTCATTCGACAAATATATGTAGGTTTATTGTTGCAGTGGGAATTTTAAGCCGTACGACGTCGGACATTACAGGTTAGTTTTTCTATGGTTCTTACATTTACGAGGTTACCCGATGTTAAGGCGTTTACTCGATCAGACGTCCATGATGCTCATCCATTAAAATCAAATGAGTTTGAGGTGATCACAGCGCCCGAGCTAGCGTATCAAATTCCGCTTAAGCCGATGCTAGGGATCGTGTGGATACTTCATAGTCTCTACATGAACAGCTGCAATAAAAACGCGGCTGAGATACTAAGGCTACGTCCGAGAATCCACCGTATTCTCGGGTGTGAATTCTCGGGTGTGAATGTTAGGTGTCGACGAATACTTTCCTGTAGAGTCATGTGGTTGCTTTTTAGTCGCCAGACGTCGTCAGTGTTTCCCACCTCTTGCATATCGTTCCAATTTGTAATTTTAAATTTGAGTTAATGAAAATAAAAACCGCAATAACATCTATCCGACTGGATCATAGCTTTGTCTAACCAGTACACCAAAGCTGCTTTCTGATGTCCATTGGCATGTCTAAATGTTTACAGACTAAAAGAAGCTACTTGTCGAAAGACCTATCATATCTAGATCAATCTAGAATATGCATATACACAAAAACGGTTAATAAGATATCGGTATCAATCCACTGTCCAACATCCAGCTGAATACCTCGACAATGGAAACTAAAAATAAAGCTACAAACATCTTTGGAACAAGGCGTTTAATTGGCGATAATGTCGACCAGTCCACTGAGTTTTGTGCTCAAATTCAAGATTTTATTCAGCATTCAACCAACGAGTCCAGCAACGATGAGGGCTTGGATGGACTTTGGGTTTGTTGAATTTGTTGTTTGATATTGCAAATTATGATTATTAACATATGCTTTCAGTAAATAAAAGTATAAATGCAGTTTAAAATTATGGATATTTTTCAAGGAAGTGTTTTTCACAATTTAGACCGGATTTAGTTGATACATTGTCCAGTTTATCTCCAATTTCCATTGACCGGATTCTACTAAATATGATTTTCATTTAGGATCATCTGGTATTCTTACATACTACGTCTGTAATATGTTGGCGGAAGGAAGGAATGATTGGTAGAAATCCATCTGTCATCTGCATTGCAAATGTGAATGATATGTTGACTGAAAATCACATACCCATACCATCTACACTGCAAACCTGAATGACCTACTGATGAAACCACTTACTGACGCCATCTACATGGCAAAGGTGAATCATATTTTAACTATGAAAACCTCTTACCAAAGCAATTCTCGCTAAATAAGGTAAATTTTTTGAAGCAGTCTCAGTCAGTCTTGATTGTGATTATTCATTTTAACATCATGAAGCAGTTCGTCCTCTGGGCAGAGGGGACTTTCTTTCTTGTAAAGTGTCACGGTAGTCAGTATGTCATGGAATCGCACTGTTCAAAGTTCAATATTAACCCGCTGTGATCAGTATACTGCAGAAATTTGATCAAACACCCTTGGTGCGCGTATTCTTACGCGAGAGACGCTGGTCGAATTTTGTATTCACTGCAGCATTTATTATGGATATGTTATTAAATATATTAACCATTTTTCTAATTATATATTGCATCATGTAAATTTGGATTCTATCAATCATGATACAATTCAGATACAAGGACTAGTATTATCTTCGGAAATCCATGGAAATATTTTTTGTTTTTGTCTGAGTTGCTGGACATCGTTCTTGAAATTGCAGTATTTCTCCTAAATCACTTAGTATAGTAAACAAACCATTATATGCCATATGCCACCAGTTAACACAGCTAACTCAGTTCAGTAAGTGCATTACCAAGTTGTTCAAACAGTCACAATCAGATACATTATACTCTGGAAAGTCTTGGAGAATCAATTATTTTAAAGAATATTTGTAAGCGGTATGTACATGTATCTTTCGAATCGAACATGATGTTTTGCTGCCATCATTGAAAACTGTTGACCGCTTGTCTTGCAAGAAATAATAATGTTTTGGAAATCGGTGCTAATATATATTTCGATCATGGACGCAGAAGCGAGACATAAAAACGAGTGGGCATTGGCTACAATGAGTTGGGAAACTTTTGCTAAATTCGAAAAGAAATTTCAAAAGAAACAGTCGGTCGACTAGCTTTGATCTTCCTGGATATTGGCCTAATTAATGGTAGGGCAATAGTGTTGGTACGCAAGAAGAATTCCATTGCAGGTAGATTGCTGTTCGAAGCTCAACAAAATAAATAATCCTTTGTACATTCACGAATATTCGGGAAATTATTTATGCAATCATTGCAGGTGGATGGTTGTTGGAAGTCCAACAAATTAAATAATCCTTTGTATATTCACGAATATTGGGAAATTATTTACAGCATCATCCAAATTCGGCAGAATGTTTGATTTTTATTCTCGATGCACCAATCATCTTGACGAACGATGTAGTTTAGAGACTATTGGAGCAATGTCGCTATGTCAACCTCAGTTCAACTGGTCTTGAGGTGGTTATTTTAACCGAAGTCATATACAAGAATGTCAGAATGTTATTAGCGCTCATATTTGCTTGTGAACACTCTCTGAAGGACAAATTGAGCAAGACTTGATAGTTTGCATAGTGCTACCCCTCCCGCAGTTGAATTCACCAACTGATATACTGGTCCAGCATTGTCACAGAAAATCGCGTGTCACGGTTCTCATGAGCAGTCGTGGATCAAAGCCGATTCTGGTTATGGTCGGTGTAGAAACGTTTGCACAAAGAAATCATCTTGCGTATGAAATATATGGACTGGAATGCAACTCCAGTTTTCCCAATTTTTCGCTATCTTCATTCTTTTTCGTTGAAATGAAACTGTTAACCGCTAACATGGTGATAATGTATATAACTATAATCTATAGATGTGCGCACACACACAATTATGGGTCACTTGATAAATTGCATTGCTTCCAATATAATACTTTTATGTTTATTTGCCGCCTCATATTCACGGAGAAAGGTGAGAGCCTGGTGGGTTGTTCGCCGTAAGACCGGTCATATCTAGGACGACAGAGCTACAATCAAGATAAGGATGTCTGGTGTTGATGCCCTTGTCAAATGCGGTGCTTGGCAAAGTCATGAATATGACATCTGAAGTTCACCTATTATACCCAGACACGATTAAGATAACTGGTGATCTAGCTTTGGTGATACGTACTAGTTTCCCAGACTTCCTTTGGTCGATATCTTACATGAATAAAATTACCCTATCATAACTAGCCTTGAAATTTTGGACTTTGGAGTTGAGGACTTTCGCTCGCGTCAACATTGTCGAATATTAGAAATGGTGAAGATCTCAATTTTAACATCGTTTTGTAAAAAGACCAAAAGGATTAATTGTTCTGATATTGCCTTCCCTGAATATCATTGCTCCAGAATGACCCAATACCCCGAATGCTCTGCAGCATTATAGAACAATGGTCCAGTACATATCAAAACATTGGTTCATTGCTGGCAGCCATGAGAGTCTCAATGCTGTTCCCAGATTAATATGTCCATCGGAACCAGACTAAAGTCCTGAGGATGACTCTATCCAGTAGCACTTGGAAGCTGACCTTGCCAAATACATCTCGGAAACGTTTTCTCTGGAGGCTTAGTCTGAATATCAGTACATACGAAAAACAAAGTTTACAGTTTTCTACCTCTGCATTATTTATTTTTTGGACAATGATCGAAGTAAACTGAGCATATGTCTAGACCCGATTTACTAAGCGGAAATCCTTGTTGGACAACAGCTGCCGGCTACTTATAATCTTACATATCAAAAACTCTCAAAGATTAGATTAATTACATATTCTAATAAAAAGAAAATAAAACATTATATAGTATAGGCCTACACCGAGTTAAACGGTAGTGTGTAGCCTCAAATTGGTAACTCGATGAAGTTCATGGCGCCAAAACTAGAAATCCTTGGATGAGTATATGATATGTACTTTGTAGCTGGGGCAAATTCAATGAGGTAATTACCTCAACTTTGTAGACATCTTACAGTTTTCACAAAATAAACAATATCAAGAATGACCTGAACGACTAACGTATTATAGTGACTGTTTTAACTATCTTTTGCATGGTTTACGGAAGCCGATCGACAGAAAGCTCAGCCAATTAAGGAACATTTTCTTACGCTCAAAAAACCTGGAGCCCAGAGAGATTCGAAGAAGTCTTCCTCGCCATTAGCAATGGTGGCTGCCCCAACAACAATAAAACAAATTAGAAACATATTCTTCATGTCGACGCTTGCTGTGTAGAGTTTCGACTTAGCATCTGAGCCAGTTCCGTAACCACACCAGCATTCATCCCTGTACACATCAGGAATCGGTCTGGTCTCTTCTCTAGATTGAGCACTTATCAAGATCAGTATCAGATATAACATTAAAAAACCGTGGATTTTTATGCTATCAATGAATAAAAATTATTAATTACATAAACTTGTCGAATTTATTCTTAATTCTCAATCCAGGCAAATATCAGTGTCCATAAACTTCGAAAATAAATGTGTCAGGACGTAACCATTTACCCAGTTCATTGCAACTGATAGTTTTAGCGATGGGAATTTCACATGTGGCAAGTTCAAATGCTCTGTTAGGATGTCGTTCAGGAAATTTATCAGTACAAATTATTTTCCTCAACGGAACTACTTTTCTTTAAAAATAGTTTATTGTCTACTCGAAAGGTTTTGTGTGTCAGTACGAACAGTATCTGCATTTATATCTAGTGCATGGCAATGAAGGCTGCGATTGTCGCCGTGTTTGTACTCGCTGCGTTCGTCTGCCAGGCCAGCGCTCGCCCATGGACAGAGGAAGAACTTGATGCCCTGAAAAAGCTCGATTTCAATCAGTTTCCCAGGGAATTGCAGATCATAATCAGAAAGGAGAAGAAGTCGGGTGGCGTTCTAAAGTGAGTCACCATTATAAGCTTTATTTAAAAGATCCCCAGAAAGATGAATGAATTATTCTCTAAACGATGAATAATGATTCACAGACATTGTCCATGCTCATGTTTTAGGATTGTGAATTTTACCGAGGGACACATTTGTAGCGATCACATTGTAAATCAGCGATACAGTTCAATATTTCCTGTTTTCATTTATAAATGTGAGCAGGAATAATATATATCTGACGACGTCACCGCGATCGATCTCATCAAGCGTTCAGTTTATATCATCGAGATTCACATCTTTGTCAAACAACATCGTACTTGAGTGAGAAGACCTATATCCACTGTTTCTAGTTGTCTTATATGTGGTCAGTATTCTACGGTGGCCTACAGGTTGAAGGGATTCACGAATATTTCGTGTACTTTACCAGGGTAGATACTTCATGTAGAAAGCTATTATCTGAGTCTTTGTGCAGCTGAAAAGACTCTAGTCCAAACACATTGTTGTCCCCAGACTTGGGAATTGTATGCATTGTCTAGTGAATCTTACATGAAGTATGAACCTTTATCAGTTGCTCAACGAAGCCGTAACAAGATGAGCTTAAACGAGATTGCTTGATAATTGACACGAGTGATGATATCCGTCTGTCATTTTGCTTCTTCAACAGCAACTGGTGCTGCAGCATTAACCAGCCAGTCAAATCCATCCAGAGGACAAAAGTAAAGGTAGAGTTTGCCACAGTACAGACAAAGGTGAAAGTGGGTAACACGACATGCGGCTTCCTTGGTACCATGATGTGTTCAACGTATGACGTCAGAAACACGTAATTACACATATATACATATACAAATATATAAGAATATAACGGATACGTATCATGGATTATGTTAATTGCATAGTTGTGACCCGCAACGTCCAGTATTTTCGTCTCTACCTCGACAAGTATAATTCAAACCATAATATAGTGGGAGGTTGCTAGTGTCTACGCGGCACTATTACAAGGGATAGTTTGTTGGGAAATGTTGGAGAATGGGCTGCACGGTATGATTTGCAAGACCAGTGCCCTTCGTACCACGATGAAGTACGCGAGTAAGTTCACCTATCCATGAATTCATCTTAATATCAGCAGAAAGCAGACATGATCTACTGAGATACGTGGATGGCATAAAAGATTCAGACAATACGTGAACAGCATGCGTTAATTAATATTACCATAATCAAGCGTGTCAATGAATATATTGCCCCCTGCACAAATCATTGTGATTGAAGTTTTGTGACTCGTAAACATGGTGGAGAATGAAGCGCTTGGTCGGCGACGGACCTCATGGGTATTTGTTCTGAATACCAACCAGCATTCTATAAATACTCCCTCGTTTTGTCGTTTTTTCTTTCTGGCGGTCACAAAGTTCATCATTTTCCATCAGATGACTTGATAGGGCTATTACATCATCGCTCTAAAATATTTTATCTAATACCACCCAGGTTGGTTCTAGGAGTCGTGTGGTCATATCATTCAAGATGTATACATGAACAGCTCCAACAAAAGTATGGCTGGTATACAAATTATCACAGGAATCATTTTTGGTTCTTGTGATGTTTAAGAAATATGCAGTCAGCATATTTGTCTCTGGGGTCATATGACTTCTTGTCAGTATGCCGGCATCGTTTCCCACTATCCTGTTTATGTAATTATTTGCGTAGTGTTATTTGGAAGGAGGCGTCTAGCAACTGATCTGATAGACTGTTTGCTTTCAATGGCCTAACATGTATACATAACAACTGTTAGCGACTCCAAAGGCTTGAAGCAGTTGTTATGTATAAATGTTAGGCCATTGAAAGCAAACAGTCTATCAGATCAGTTGCTAGACGCCTCCTTCCAAATAACACTACGGTTACTTTTCTTGTACAGGACAGAGCCAAAGTATTACGTCGCCTACTATGAGGTGCCGGACCCGAATGCATGCACAGAACATCCGAGATGTTGTGCCGGATATATCATGGTGGCTAAAAGCTGCCTGAGTGAGTTATGTTTTGAGGATCTCATTTGAATCCAAATGGGAATAATTCGAATAACAAATGGAATCACAAAGAAAGAATGATAACATAACGAAAATCATGAAGATTATATTACTGAGAATTTGATATCGTAAACATAAATCTTGGATAATTAATAATTGCTTACTTTGTAAACGACAATAATACAGGCATAGTTATGGACACAATCCCTATTTTTGTTTTGTTGATCAACATGGCGCATTATCACAAATTTTCGTTATTAGATTTGAAAGAAATCTCTTCTTAATTTTGTGTTATAAATATCTTAAAGCATCAAAAAATGCAACACAATCCATTTTTACTTTTATTGTGTTTTTTTTCAGCTGTGGAATTTGGTGCGACATATCAAGAATATTTAATAAAGCTTTTCAAGGAAGGGTTGCTTGGTTAGGGAAAGTAGTGCGACAGCCATCCTGTCTGTTTCCTCGCAAATGAAGTTGCAGAAAACTTGAATAAACTTCCAGAGTCTAAAAGTCATTTGTTATTTATCATTTCTCTTTAACCCATAACTGGATTTGAAGGAAACTAGTCCAGAGGGAACATCATACATATTTGAATCTATATATTCATGTTGAAAGTACTTGAAGTCGGTTAAGGTCAGGTCAGATTAAGTTGCAATAGCTTACATACAAATGTGTTGTCAAGTTTCATTGGATATCTTATTAGACAAAGAATTTGTGCTGTAATTGTTTGATACTATAGAACGATATATGAAGACGTCAGTTGGAATGACAGGCTGTAGTTCAAAGAAAAACTATAAAAAAAATGAGACAAGTAAATGAATGCTCATCCAAACTCCAAGTAATTGGCAAACCAAGTATAGGGCTATACTATGCAATTACAGACAACTTCAATTCACTAGCACAATTCCAAAAAGAATTACTAATTGATTTCGGAATTAAATTCAATAATTTTGTGTCTGTTGAAACTGCAGAATATCTGGATCTAACTGATGACATTTGTCCTGCCTTTTCAGAAACTTGATTTTAAAGTTCTCCCACATAAAATCGTGTATTACTCACGTGCAACAAAACAAGAGCTCCAATCTATCCTGTTCTTATGAATCTAGATTGGTGGCATTTTGTCTATAACCTTCTTCAATGAAACATTGGCGTTATTTACAATAATCGCGAGAATTGGAAAAGAGAATTGATATATTACAGGAATCTGAAAGTATAAATAATTTCGATGAATATTTTATAAGTTATCAGCGAGGATATTTTATAAGTTATTAGCGAGGATATTTGAAAGTTAATTGTTCACAAACCGATCAATTTCAGTTCAAATAATTCATATGTTTTAAATCGAAGAGAATAATTGTCACTACATTCTAATTCACTGAATGAATAGCTTTCAGAAAATATATAACTCCTTTTGGTGAGTGGAATTATAGCAATCTATTTGAGCAAAAGGCGTCAACAATCGTAACGCTAGGGATCATGAAACCTCGATGTACTTAATTGTTCGCCAATGCTATTAATGTCTCACATTGGACCGTATGGCCTCATCACAGATGTGAGTGCGTATCAGTCCACGCTGGCTTAGTTCAAGTGCATAATAGTGCATGGAATAGGATAAAAATGGGGCTGTAGCAATAGTCGAAGTAAATCCGTCTAAAATTGTAAAAGGCTTCGCTCAAGTCGAATCGTGACATGCATGGTCAGCTCTCTCTTCCTGGATAGTAACATCCTACAGCAATGGCCTAGTGCTGACATCGTGGCATTTGCTAGATCCTGAGAAAAATTCACTCAGCGTCATGACAGACTAACAGGTTGGACAAGGATATTCAAGCGCCTCTGTTTATTATTCAGTAATAAATATCGCACAATGATAAATCAATACGAGCGAAGAGCGCAGAATTAATCTTCATTACAATGTTTCTCAGCTTGTATCTAATCTCGCTCAACCTAGGAATACGGGTCGTGTGAATACCATTCATACACGAAATTAGCCATGTGAAAGTATAAGCGTCTGGTCCGTCATTCAAAATTCAGCCGTCGTCCATTAAAGAATTTCCGCGTCCATAATCCAAAGGCCTAATTCATATAGTAACATTAGTACCAAATAAAAAACATAGAATACATGAAATTAGGCTAATTTCCTGCAAGAGAGAAGCGGTTAACAGGAAGACATCATGATGTTCCAAAAATATCAAATACGTAACGCTGATCTGTACTCTTAATCCATATGATATAACTTGTAATGTCGTAATCTAGCGTATGATGTACTTGTCACGCTTTGGTTGTGTCTGTTAATATGAACACTATGAGGATCTTGAAATACATAGGTTCGTACGGCCCCTAGCCACGGGTTAAGCGGAAATAGTCAAGTTACGAAACGTACCGCCATAGATCTTGAACAACCAAAGCGTGATCTTGGGTTTGGTCGCAACCAAAACGTGACTTGGATACATTATACACTAGAACAAGACTAGGGTCATTGTGTTCTGAATAAAAACTCGTGTTCTACTTATATTTTTCTAGTTTGAGCAGTTTCTTCTATCTGCCGGTTAATCATTTTCCATCAGATTCTCTTGGATATTTGTATCTAATACCGCTCAAGCCGGTACTAGGGACCGTGTGGGCAAGTCATTCAAGATGTCCACATGAATAGCTACAATAAAAGCGTGGCTGAAATATAAATCATCACTTAGATCATTCTTGGTTCTTGTGATTTTTTTATATGCACTCACAACTTTGACCTGTGAACTGAAATAACTTTTTATCAGTAGGCCGGCATCTTTTCCATCATCATTATGTTGCGTTTAATTGGATAAAGGACAACTTGTCAGCAATAAGTATATTCGATTGTATACACGGACACATGGACATCCTTTGAGGATGGTGACTAGTTACTCAAGTTCGGACAAGATGCTTGTATTTCTTATTTCGAAAATAGGTATTAATACTCCCTCGTTTGGGTCGTTTTTTTTACCTAACGTTCACATTTTTCCATCATTCTCCATCAGATGACTTGATAGGTCTATTACATCATCGCTCTTAAATATTGATATCTAATCTAATGTCATTCAAGACGTTCACATGAACAGCTAAATTAAAAGCGTTTTCGGGATACAAATCATCACAGTGATCAGTTTGATTTCTTAAATTTGAAATATGCAGTACATTTGCCCGTGGGATC
Source organism: Hanleya hanleyi (assembly GCA_036873755.1). NCBI lineage: Eukaryota > Metazoa > Mollusca > Polyplacophora > Lepidopleurida > Hanleyidae > Hanleya > Hanleya hanleyi. The sequence goes on along the minus strand of JAVTVY010052952.1, from coordinate 86,073 downwards.
ATACGTCTTCAGTACGCTGACATCTTTGTCCATACAAGCGTCTAGACCGCCATTCAATATTCAACCGTCGTCCATTAAAGAATTTCCGCGTCCATAATCCAAAGACCTAATTCATATAATAATATTAGCACCAAATTGAAAGGATAAAACATAGCATACATAAAACTAGGTTAATTTCCTGCAAGACAGAAGCGGTCAACAGTTTTCAATGATGCCAGTAAGACATCATGATGTTCCAAAAATATCAAATCCGTATCGCTGATTTTACAAACACAACAAAGAAGAATATGTTCAGAGAAAAGAGTATATATTTATTTCTTCATTATATAAAGGTTTGGGCTTGGGGGATGCCCCGGCTGTGCATATATATATAACAAGAGCATAAGACAATATTTTATAGCTCGTATCATGAGTTGCCAGGATGTAGTTAGCTGCGTCCACGTGAGGCCCCGTGAGTTGCCAGCAGTGGTCCCTATAGCTAAAACCTATTCTAGCAGCATTGGTTTGCTGCATCCACGTGAGGCCCCGTGAGTTGCCAGCAGTGGTCCCTATAGCTAAACCTATTCTAGCAGCATTGAGTTGCTGCGTCCACGTGAGGCCCCGTGAGTTGCCAGCAGTGGTCCCTATAGCTAAACCTACTCTAGCAGCATTGAGTCGCTGCGTCCACGTGAGGCCCCGTGAGTTGCCAGCAGTGGTCCCTATCAATAAACCTACACTGGCAGCATGAACTAATCCTATGTTGGCAGCATGAGAGCATGCGGTATACGCAAGTGATTAGACAAATAAAAGTATGATATGACTTGGGGAGGCGATAAAGTCTGTTCAATGTGAGTTGACCGGACTTTAATTCCAACGCTGTAATAACAAAATATGATAAAATAGGTGGTGAAAATGGGGGAAGGTGGTGGGTATCAAATAAACGTCTGACTGCTTTGAAAATCTGAGCTGGAATGAATGCTCTTAACTATATCTCCCTAGATCTAGTACATGTGACCAATCAGTGCCTTCCTTTAAGACAAAGGAGCCATTTGTTACACTTATGACCCAGACCTGGGTTACAGCTGGACCCTGGTCAAGGTCCCCAGCTATGCACACATTAAGAAAATTATCTCCAAATTGTTACATAACTCTGCTCTAGTTTTGCCTGGTAATCAGACCTGCTAGGTTGCTGTGACTTGACTGTGTATAGTCTTAATGTGTTTGCAAACTACATTTAACTGTACAGCTAAATATCAATTTACAAACACAACAAAGAAGAATATGTTCAGAGAAAAGAGTATATATTTATTTCTTCATTATATAAAGGTTTGGGCTTGGGGGATGCCCCGGCTGTGCATATATATATAACAAGAGCATAAGACAATATTTTATAGCTCGTATCATGAGTTGCCAGGATGTAGTTAACTGCGTCCACGTGAGGCCCCGTGAGTTGCCAGCAGTGATCCCTATAGCTAAAACCTATTCTAGCAGCATTGGTTTGCCGCATCCACGTGAGGCCCCGTGAGTTGCCAGCAGTGGTCCCTATAGCTAAAACCTATTCTAGCAGCATTGGTTTGCTGCATCCACGTGAGGCCCCGTGAGTTGCCAGCAGTGGTCCCTATAGCTAAACCTATTCTAGCAGCATTGAGTTGCTGCGTCCACGTGAGGCCCCGTGAGTTGCCAGCAGTGGTCCCTATAGCTAAACCTACTCTAGCAGCATTGAGTCGCTGCGTCCACGTGAGGCCCCGTGAGTTGCCAGCAGTGGTCCCTATCAATAAACCTACACTGGCAGCATGAACTAATCCTATGTTGGCAGCATGAGAGCATGAGGTATACGCAAGTGATTAGACAAATAAAAGTATGATATGACTTGGGGAGGCGATAAAGTCTGTTCAATGTGAGTTGACCGGACTTTAATTCCCCAAACGAGGTTACAGCCGAGTGCCCCCCAAGGAATGAAAATGTAGATCACCACCTTCCCTAGTTTATATACAAGGCTATATATATACAATAATGATGATAAAAACAGTTTAAAATGTACAGAACTTGTACAAAGATGCCCTATGATGTCCTATTGCTGCATTGCCAACTGGGCCTCTTTCAAAGTTTGATTACATGTTCGTGCATAACGACAATAACTGTCAGATGTCCATCGACCTAAAGTTTTAATTATGTGGTCTCGTACATTTCCCTTCGATGCCGAACTCGCAGCTCCAATTCTGAATGAATGACCACTATAGATACGACTATCATATCCTAATCTTGTTAGCAGATATTTTAATTTGTCAATAAAGTAAGCTCTGCATAATGCTTGACCTGTGTCAACAGTGAATAGGGGTGCTTTCCCAGTAATTTGGGGGCGCAAGTTCAGATACCTGGTCAAAGCTTGAATCGGGCAAAATTTGGGTAATCTGAATAGCTGAATGTTGATGCCTTTCCGAAAAGGATCTGTTTTGGAAGCCTTCAAGCGGATGTTCATTTTTGATCTATCATGATTGAATGTTACATCTTCCAAGCAAAGGTTAATGTTAGGATCAAAAGTTGAATTGATAGTGAATTCACTACAGCGTAAAAACCCATAAAATGCAATCAAGAAAGCTGCACAGAGCATACAGTCAATAAATTTTGAGAAGACACCTCTATGTAATAGCAAACAGAGTTGTTGTAGAATATCAAAAGTAATTGGTAAACGAGTCAGAGTACCAGAGTTGTTTTGCTGTCTTTGTACACTTTTACAAATAAGATTTAGTGCAGCATGTGGAATTCCGAATTCATTACATAATGGATTGTTCAGACCTGCCCTCAGATATGCATACCTAACACCACACAAATATAGTTTGATTGTACTTGCTTTCAGCTTTAAATTAGAGTGACAGTATGCGACGAAAGAGATCAACATGTTCTCAGACACCCTTGGGAGATGTGATGTAGAACAAGGCACACTATATTTCCTAAGGAATGTTAAGAAACGTGACAGTCCACTTTTATAGTTCTGTTGTGTTCTAGGTGCCAACGCATTGTCCCACAGATTGTTAACTGCACTATTTAGTCCAGAATCGTTTCCCAGTAGTCCGGGCAGGGGTGTGGATCTCGGTCGGCATAGGGAGCCAGATCTCTGAAAGTCTGAAACTGAAAACGAGAAAGACTGTCAGCAATCTTGTTTCGCACTCCGGGCAAATATTTTGCTTTCACTACAAAATTATTTCCCATGGCACAGAATGTGAGACGACGCATCAATTTCATTATAGCACTGGATTTTGAGCGACCTTTTTGAATAATTTGCACTGTCGCCTGGTTATCACACATAAACACAATGCGTTGTGTCATCCAGCACTTGCCCCACAGTAAACAGGCAATAACGATTGGGTATAGCTCCAATAATGCCATGGAGATTTCGTCACTTCCCACAGCTGAAAGTTGTGCTGGCCACTGTTCGGCAAACCATTTCCCGTTGTAAAAGCCCCCAAATCCCCTTGATGAAGCTGCGTCAGTAAATAACTGAATATCTGAAGCCAAGGTTAATTCCTCTTGTAGAAAGAATGACACTCCATTCCATGAGCGCAGAAAATTGAGCCACATATTTAATTCCCGTTTGCAATCTTGTGATAAATTTATATGATGATGTAATTTATCCACTGAACAGGCAATAGACCACAGATAGTACACGAATGATCGCCCTGGCACTACCACCTTGCTGGCGAAGTTGATGTGTCCAAGCAGACTCAACATTTCCAGCTTTGAACAAGATTTCTTGGCTAAGAGACTGGAGATAAAACTGACCATTCTCTCCACTTTATCCCGCGGGAGTCTGGCTTCAAACTTTTCAGAGTCTAGAATAATTCCTAGGTATTCTAATTCAGTTGTAGGTCCTATCGTTTTGTGCGTTGCTAAGGGTATATTCAGAATTTTGAAAATTCTCATCATCAATGCCAATGTCCGTTCCGCAATAAAATCTGGCGAATCAACCGATAAAAAGTCATCCAATAAATGAATCAGAAAAGCTATGTCGTACTTGTTTTCTGCAATCCAGCATATGGCTTCTGCTAAAGCATCAAATATTTTGGGGCTGGATCGTGACCCGAAAACTAGACGAGTATAGAAGTAATACTGATTCAACCACTTTACACCATGCAGCTGCCACAGTGAAGGATGAATTGGTATCTGTTTGAATGCATCAGTAATGTCAAACTTACACATCAATGCACCTTTCCCTACTGCCAAAATACGCCTAATAGCATCATCCACTTTGACATAGTGAAGAGAATAATCATCCTTGTTGATAAGTCCATTCAGGCTGACAGTTTCAGAGTCATGTGGTGCCGACATATCTACAATGAGTCTCTTTTTTCCTGAATACTTGCCAACTGCAACACCTAAAGGATTGATGCGGTATGTTCCTGTGGGCGGTGCTGGAAATGGACCGATAACATAGCCTTTGTCAAGTTCACTTTGCAGAAGCATACTAACAGTTGATGGATCTTTCCTGGCTGAGAGATTGTTCTTACACTCGTAACTTTTTGTGGGTGGTTCCTTAATACCTGTGTGAAACCCCTGTCGGAGGCCGGTACATAACTCATTAACAAAGGATTTATCCGGGTGATTAGCCAGTTCGAATTCCAGCTGGTTAACATCGATAGGAGTTGAAGGTAGTCATTGTTTTGTATTCATGCCACATGCTTTTACAGAGTGTTCTTTTTTGCACTGCAAGCATACATGGGCGAAAAGGCATTCAATGCGCGTGCATCCTCTGTCTCCATTGAAATTGTTACAAATTTCACGACCCTGAAACTGGACCCGCGGTCGTCCCCGAATATCGGTATTGTAGCCTCGTGTGTCAGTAAATTGACCTTGATAATTTTGCCCACGGTCGGAAAATGGGAGGTTACGAGTGCTACTCCTGACTGGGCAAAAATCGGTGAAATGTAGAACACTTCTACACACATTGCATTCATTTGCTCGTCTGCCAGCTGTTAACGCCGTGAAAAGATTTGAGTCGCGAATGGACCAGTCGATTTTTGTGCCATCACGCAAATACCATGCAGCTGCTCTCGTGGCAAAAGCTTTATGATAATCATAGAAGACTGGTCCATAGCGGGCCGACATCTGAATAATGTCCGTTTGATAGAGATCAAGTTCTTCTCGTCTTCTGGGGTCTTCCTCACAGATCACAGCCTTGAAAATTTCGAAGGCTAGCAGAAATTGGGTAATATTCAAGTTTCTGTTCATTCTTGGATCAAAATTTCCTTTGATACGAATTTCACCGCCGAATGTGTCAACTACAGAGCGATGATCAGCATTGCCAGCTGCAGGTACAAGCAAGGAAGCCAAATTAATGTATTTACCTGCTAGAATGTTTGCCTTGATCGCTGGGGAAACATCTGGCACTTTTGGAAGATCGTGGGCTGCCACCCCGAAACGGCCGTGTCTTCTCGTTTCAGGTACCATTTCCTGGGGGTTAAATCCAAATGCACTAGTTGGTACAGAAACTCCGACTTGGCTTTGAATTGTTTGTTTAAGCTCAAACACTTCACGTCGTAAAGCAGCCAGATCACTTTCTCGGGAGGCGGAGTTGATGTTTACTTCCTGGAGATGTACCGGGTGTGAAATGCCGAGATCAGCCTGCGCGGAAGAGTGGGTGAAGGCTGAAGTATGACCTACTTCCGCTGATGCCGCCAAAGGTTGTCCCGGTGTATCATAGGATTCCAGGCTCAGAATCTGTCTCTCAGGGAAGAATAACTCATCTGCCTGATTTACCACTGGTAGTGGTAACTCGCTTGTTGCAGGCTCAATAACTGAGACATTTGGACGATGTTCATTCGCTTGAACCCACTTGATCAGATCCTTACGAGTCGTCGTTTTTGGGACAGTAATCCCGATAGAAGACAGGCGTTGTTGGAGTTGCATTGTTGTCAAGTTGGCCAGGATTATTCTCTCAGAGTTCAAAACTGTAGCAGATTTTGTCCTAAGACTAGATCTGCGAGACTCTGAAATTGATGGTTCTGAATCCACCGCCTTCCGTTTACGTCCTCTTTTCCTTTTGCCAGAATCTGCCATTTTTGTATTCTGTTGGTTGGTAAAAACAAAATGTGAATAGTAGAATGTATCAAATAAACGTCTGACTGCTTTGAAAATCTGAGCTGGAATGAATGCTCTTAACTATATCTCCCTAGATCTAGTACATGTGACCAATCAGTGCCTTCCTTTAAGACAAAGGAGCCATGTGTTACACTTATGACCCAGACCTGGGTTACAGCTGGACCCTGGTCAAGGTCCCCAGCTATGCACACATTAAGAAAATTATCTCCAAATTGTTACATAACTCTGCTCTAGTTTTGCCTGGTAATCAGACCTGCTAGGTTGCTGTGACTTGACTGTGTATAGTCTTAATGTGTTTGCAAACTACATTTAACTGTACAGCTAAATATCAACAGTATCCATATGATAAACGTTGTAAATTCGTTATCTGGAGTATGAGGTATCTCTGTCACGCTTTGTGACTGTTCATATGAACACTGTGAGGATCTTGAAATATCCTTATCCATTAACCAGAATGCCAAATATATGTCCAGTGGTCTCTCCAGGGATTCTTGGGACAACTAGGGTAGTGATTCAAGCCTGATGTCATTGCGAAGAGTTACCTCCTTTATTTCAATATTATGAATGGGCTCTTATGTTTTAGGAATTTCCTAATTAATGTGCATGCTGAAACTTTTGTATGTGAAGAGATAGTGCCCTTAATTTAGGCATGGAGTTAAATAAGGAGGAGAGAGCACTCGGCCAGCCGCGGGTCGCTGATCCGTGAGGTCGCCCGCAGAGCTATTGTATTCTGAATGGCCGTCAGTCACGATCTGTCCGTTTGATGTTCAATGTATGATTCCGCCGACCGAGTCGTTGGTTCTTATTAGCCGCAGAAAAACATCAACGGAAGTTGAAATTAAAAATGCGCAGTAGTTCTACGTAAAAATAAGGATGCATTAATTATGCGCAACACAAATATTAGGCAATTTGAAGTCATACTGAATATGAGCATATTTCATTAATCAGAATATGACCATTCGTAGCTTAGTTACAGGACTTTGGAATCATACTGTCGTTTTGTATATTTTATCGTTTTTCTACAACTTCCGCATTTCTCAACAAGACAAATATGTGCAGGGAACTTGGTATAAGTACAGCGAATGTGGAAACGAATAGCACATGAGGGTCCGGTTGGACTAGCTAAAAATATAAACGATAGAAAAATTCTCAAAAACCCCATTTAAAATACATGGGCAATTTTGCCACAAACAGAAAATACATCATTTTCACTGCCGAATTAACAGAATTTCCGCATTTCAAAAATGACACATTTTGTGCTTGCGTTCAAGATCAAATAAAAGAGTACATATCAGTCTTTACCATTTTAGGGACCGGAAGCCTGAATTTGGATAAAATGCAATATTGTAAATTCTAGATTGGCCTTTTTTCGCTTTTGCGCTGCCTCAAAGCTATTAACTAATGAGTCAGCCAAGGCCGTTTTACCCCCTGTGTGCTAATCGCTAATTGATCTTCAATACTTGTGTATTGAAGTTCACTTCTGGCCCGACGGGGTCCTTGACGGGCATCGGTATTAAAGCTATTATATAGGCTGACGAATATTAACAGTTCATTTTATTCTAATTACGTTATACCATGGAGTTAAATAAGACTTATTTAACTCCATGTTTATGCTAACTTAAAAAGCTTGAGATCAAGTAAGCATATTATGCTAAAATAAACAATCTCGTTAACGAAAACGAGGAATGGTTCCCTGGTGAGTACAAATAATTTCTACCCAATTATTGAGGCAAAAAGAGGATTTGAGAACGGGAAGCATAATAAACACATCCTGTATCTATTACAAATGAATATGGCCTCTATATTGTATACGGTGAGCGTGTGCTGCTAAAATTTTGATATATAAGAGCTGAAAATACATGTTCGACAACTTATTTACGAAATTTTCTGACCAAGAGCAACACCTTCAGTTTGCCGGCATGATCTGAAACAATGGTTCTTTCATAATTTGAGAACGGTACGTGTGATGATACACGCATATAACCTCATCATATGAAACATGTTTTCAGCAAGTGTCAAGCTGGAAAAATTTAAAATCCTAATATAATTTATAATAGAAACGATGTAAGTGATGTGCCTATCACTGTTGGGTCAAAGTGATCTCTCTTTCCCTCCATGGTCAAACTCAACACTTCCCGGCGGCGTGCACAGCGGGCGGCTAAGTACCAATTCACATTTCCAATACACTCAACTTATAATAGCTTTGATGACGTCGATGGGGCGCATGCGCGGGAACCCGACAACTACCGAACATGACCGAACCTGCTTTAATCTCCCAAATACACACAGGCTAATCCGACGAATCCCTGCTGTGGCGGAATCGTACATTGAACACTTTGATCTGACCGAGTGCTCTCTCCTCCTTATTTAACTCCATGATTTAGGTTACAAAGTCGACTTGACCCGAAAAGCTGTAACGAGAGGCCCATTTCTGAGAATTGGTTCATTTGGCCTAAATATTCGTATTTCTTGTCTTATTCAGCACCGTGTTTGGATAACCATGGTAGAGGCTACTGTGACAATATGGCCACCATCGGATACTGTGAACCCGGAAATGTATTCGCTACCTTTATGAACGACAACTGCCGTAAAACGTGTTGGTAAGTTTGTAGACGATTGGAAATCATGATTTCCATATCTCCGTTGTATATTATGTATTGACTATTCTAAATGCTACTTATCCCTATAAAATAGAAGTTACATAACTTCTTATTCTACTAGGATAGACAGAGTTGAAAGGCAATTGCTAGACTGAGGTATATTCGAGAATTTTTGTATTTTTAACTCGAACTGATCAACGCGTACGTTTTAACTCAAGTACGTGAAATGACCACCATTTTTCTTAATAAATATTAAACAATAAATCGGTTATATAAATGAACCGTATATCGGTGTGAAGATATGGAGTGGAGTAAAATAATCACATTTGATAAAAGAAATGTCGAAAGAAAAACTGAAAAAGAACAAGGCTATGTATGAACTAGGTGTCCAGATGGAGATGCAGTGGCTTCCCTGAAGTAACTCAAACTTGTCTACGTTAGCATGTACATCCAAATACCCCCCAGTACGGGATGTCTACCAGTTATTTCGTTTTAATCGTATTTTCGTATTGGCCCAACAATTTCATTTTATTTCCACAGTTTTAGGTGGAATGGGATAATGTTGCTACATGTATATTTGTATTGCTCAATACAGCTTGAATGATCTGTCAATTAATTCTTTATACTGGCATAGTTTTAATCGCCAATATTGTTGATCTCCACACAGCTCTGGACAGTCTGCCTATAGCACAGAAGGATCTTCTGATTGGACCTGAAAGAGCAAGGAGTACTCGTTTAGGGGTTTAATTACAACACATATAAGGGAAGTGGGAAGAGGTGCCGACATACTGACAGAGCCACATGACTTCAAAGAAAAGTCTTCCGGTTAACCTATTCTAAGGCACATACCAAGAATCTAACGATTCGTGATATGTGTTGTATCTCAGGTACGCTTTTATCGTACCTGTTCATGTGGCAACTTGGATGATATGACCACACGGCCCCTAGCACCGGCATAAGCGGTATTAGATACAAATCTAGAGAGCTATGATGGAAATGCTCTGACAACTCGTATATTGGTAATTGGTGAGCTGTTTCGCTGTGACAACTCGTACACTGGGGATTGGTGAGCTGTATCGTCGTCAGATGAAAATGACGGCATTTAACACAAAAGACTAGTCTGTAAGGCCCGATGTCGACCCAGCATCACCTACTTAGAGGTGTTTTCTGTGTTACCACTCACCGCTGACTTCTATTTAGCATCATATCAAACCCAGAGACAGAAATACCCTTCCCAAGCAAAACAAACTATGAGAGACACCATGATGCAAGCAGTTCTTTCATACCTCCAAACTAAATTCTTCATTGTTCCTGCAGACAAGTTCCCAAAGTAGTGTCTAAAATCTCTGGCGCTACGTTTCTTAACTTGTGTCTAATTTAACCCGGTGCTAGAGACTGTTTGAATATCATGTGTTTACGTCTTCATGGTTGTCAAATGAACAGATACAATGAAAGCGTTACTGAGATAATACTCTGGAAACGACTTGGCTTTCGTGTGGATGAAGAATAATGGTGAGTGATTAGGATTTTATGTATAGAACATCCCCATTTCTTGCCCCACATCATTGGAAACTGTTGACCACTTCTCTCGTGTAGGTAATCATCTAGTGTTTTTATTATTTTCATTACATTGGGAATTGGTGCTGTCATACGAAATAGGTCTTTCGATTACTGACGCGAAAATTATTTTAAAGACGACGGCTGAATAGTGGATGTCGGATCTGACGCTTTCTAGTCTATTTTTGGAAATTCTATTTGGAATTTTGTTTACAAATGACATTGGAATGATGGCACGCGTGGCAGAGCAGGATTGGGGGGGGGGGCGAGGAACACTTTGGCCCCCAACAATTGGGCTGACGGTGGGAAATTAGTAGAGATTAATCTCTTCCTTCATGGATCCAAATTTATCGCGACTAGTTTTAAATTGCAATGTCATGCAAAGTGCCAACTTCTTCTCAGTGTTTGTTCTATCTGATTTAGTGTTAACTTCAGCACAGTCTTTATGAATTATCAGTTTCAAATGATATCCGTTTCTATTTTTCGCTAAAACGTTAATAGCGCCGGAAATTGCCGCGCTTGACATTCACAACTTCAAGCAATTTAGCTTAGCACTGATCTTTGAAGTGACCATTTCTTGCAGCGGTGTTAGAAATTGACGAGAAGACGGTTTCATCTGAATACCAATATTTGAGGAAGATTTATTTTTGACTATTTTTAGTCAAAAAATTTCCATTAAATCTGCAACGACGGTGATGATATCAGATATTGATATACCGAATTGTGAACCTAACATAGATAATAGAGTGCTGATAATATGATGTACAATGCATTTTGAGACGCCTGGTACACCACCTCATCGCAGCAGCAAAGGTTTTGTCTCCCAGACAAATGAGTCCGCTTAGATAATTATTTCTTTCTTAGCAAATGTTCACTTGATCATTTCGACAGTTGTCATACCAATGCTGCGATGATAATCGTCGTGCATGCATGTCATGCATCAGCAGGGGTAACACCTGTATGCAACGTAGAGTAATTTTAGCTGTAAAGTAGTTAAATGTACGTCACTTGATCGTTTTATATGAGTGTGCGAAGACTGAGGCACGAGTCTCATTACAAGTATGATGAAAGTGTAGTCCTTCCGATTTGAGAAACATTCGAAATTTTGCATTCAGAAATTTCCTTCCACTCATGAAAATGTTTCAAACACTTGAATAGATGTTCATCTATTTCTGTTTTAACGGGAATAATCCAAGGATATTTCGAGACTACATCAATACACGCATATGATGAATGTGTATGTATCAACTATAATTGTTAGCTTTTCGTATTACATGTCTATATCTACGAGATCGGCTCGCCACTGATCGTCTATCGCTCTCACAATCACTATTTTTGAAGGTGAAATAGACAATCAGTGGTAAGGCTTGTTTCGAAATACGCCCGCAGAAGGCCTTAATTTAACATCATTAACATCATCGTAAATGGGTCGCTAGAGAAAGCTAATGGCACAGTATATCTACCATGACTGTGTTATATGTTTTTTTTAATATGACTGCGCCAGGTTCACCGCTGATAAAACATATTATCACCTTTGCGTAGGAATAAAGCGACTAACAGACTCGTTTGTAAAATCTGTACCAGAGTCCGAGGGCGCCGGACGGGCCGGTTTGACGAGGCTATGGTCATTTGACCCGAACTTATCAAGTACACTTTACCATTTCAGAAAAGTGATACTCAACAACCTATTACGACAATCTAAGGCGGAAAAGGTATCCAATCATGTATGTAAATGAAGAAATTTCACTATATATTTTCAAAGAACGTGTTTCGAAATGATGACCGACCCGTGAAAACGAAGAAAATCTTCCTTGACTGACCTGGCCTTGACTGACGTAAACCAGCCATTTCACGGGTAATCTTTTGAAATGATAGATAGTTCCTCTTTCTTTCGGGACCTTATTACTGCACATTTATCAATCGATATAAAAAAATAACATGAGAGCAGAAAAACATCGTCTATCGCAAATACACGGATTTGATTTCACCACGACAGTTGACCATGAGAAGTGATTCGTCGGGGTTATGAATAGCGCATCATTATTACTACATTGACTATCAGTGAATCAGTCAGAATGTCACCATCAACGTCCGCTTCGATCAATCGCTTTTCTACAAATTTTGGATGGCTCGCCTGATACTTCCCAGTACCAAACGGCACAAATTGGAGCGAATTGAAATTTCCTGTAGAGTCATATGGCTGCTTTTTAGTCGCCAGACGTCGTCAATTTTTCTCACCTCATGCATATTGCCCCAATTTATTACCTGTATATGGTAGGATTCTACTTATGGACTGTTAGTCCCCGAGGTCCGCCCTCTGTACATGTCATTCGACAAATATATGTAGGTTTATTGTTGCAGTGGAAATTTTAAGCCGTACGACGTCGGACATTACAGGTTAGTTTTCTATGGTTCTTACATTTACGAGGTTACCCGATGTTAAGGCGTTTACTCGATCAGACGTCCATGATGCTCATCCATTAAAATCAAATGAGTTTGAGGTGATCACAGCGCCCGAGCTAGCGTATCAAATTCCGCTTAAGCCGATGCTAGGGATCGTGTGGATACTTCATAGTCTCTACATGAACAGCTGCAATAAAAACGTGGCTGAGATACTAAGGCTACGTCCGAGAATCCACCGTATTCTCGGGTGTGAATGTTAGGTGTCGACGAATACTTTCCTGTAGAGTCATGTGGTTGCTTTTTAGTCGCCAGACGTCGTCAGTGTTTCCCACCTCTTGCATATCGTTCCAATTTGTAATTTTAAATTTGAGTTAATGAAAATAAAAACCGCAATAACATCTATCCGACACCAAAGCTGCTTTCTGATGTCCATTGGCATGTCTAAATGTTTACAGACTAAAAGAAGCTACTTGTCGAAAGACCTATCATATCTAGATCAATCTAGAATATGCATATACACAAAAACGGTTAATAAGATATCGGTATCAATCCACTGTCCAACATCCAGCTGAATACCTCGACAATGGAAACTAAAAATAAAGCTACAAACATCTTTGGAACAAGGCGTTTAATTGGCGATAATGTCGACCAGTCCACTGAGTTTTGTGCTCAAATTCAAGATTTTATTCAGCATTCAACCAACGAGTCCAGCAACGACGAGGGCTTGGATGGACTTTGGGTTTGTTGAATTTGTTGTTTGATATTGCAAATTATGATTATTAACATATGCTTTCAGTAAATAAAAGTATAAATGCAGTTTAAAATTATGGATATTTTTCAAGGAAGTGTTTTTCACAATTTAGACCGGATTTAGTTGATACATTGTCCAGTTTATCTCCAATTTCCATTGACCGGATTCTACTAAATATGATTTTCATTTAGGATCATCTGGTATTCTTACATACTACGTCTGCAATATGTTGGCGGAAGGAAGGAATGATTGGTAGAAATCCATCTGTCATCTGCATTGCAAATGTGAATGATATGTTGACTGAAAATCACATACCCATACCATCTACACTGCAAACCTGAATGACCTACTGATGAAACCACTTACTGACGCCATCTACATGGCAAAGGTGAATCATATTTTAACTATGAAAACCTCTTACCAAAGCAATCCTCGCTAAATAAGGTAAATTTTTTGAAGCAGTCTCAGTCAGTCTTGATTGTGATTATTCATTTTAACATCATGAAGCAGTTCGTCCTCTGGGCAGAGGGGACTTTCTTTCTTGTAAAGTGTCACGGTAGTCAGTATGTCATGGAATCGCACTGTTCAAAGTTCAATATTAACCCGCTGTGATCAGTATACTGCAGAAATTTGATCAAACACCCTTGGTGCGCGTATTCTTACGCGAGAAACGCTGGTCGAACTTTGTATTCACTGCAGCATTTATTATGGATATGTTATTAAATATATTAACCATTTTTCTAATTATGTATTGCATCATGCAAATTTGGATTCTATCAATCATGATACAATTTAGATACAAGGACTAGTATTATCTTCGGAAATCCATGGAAATATTTTTTGTTTTTGTCTGAGTTGCTGGACATCGTTCTTGAAATTGCAGTATTTCTCCTAAATCACTTAGTATAGTAAACAAACCATTATATGCCATATGCCACCAGTTAACACAGCTAACTCAGTTCAGTAAGTGCATTACCAAGTTGTTCAAACAGTCACAATCAGATACATTATACTCTGGAAAGTCTTGGAGAATCAATTATTTTAAAGAATATTTGTAAGCGGTATGTACATGTATCTTTCGAATCGAACATGATGTTTTGCTGCCATCATTGAAAACTGTTGACCGCTTGTCTTGCAAGAAATAATAATGTTTTGGAATCGGTGCTAATATATATTTCGATCATGGACGCAGAAGCGAGACATAAAAACGAGTGGGCATTGGCTACAATGATTTGGGAAACTTTTGCTAAATTCGAAAAGAAATTTCAAAAGAAACAGTCGGTCGACTAGCTTTGATCTTCCTGGATATTGGCCTAATTAATGGTAGGGCAATTGTGTTGGTACGCAACAAGAATTCCATTGCAGGTAGATTGCTGTTCGAAGCTCAACAAAATAAATAATCCTTTGTACATTCACGAATATTCGGGAAATTATTTATACAATTATTGCAGGTGGATGGTTGTTGGAAGTCCAACAAATTAAATAATCCTTTGTATATTCACGAATATTCGGGAAATTATTTACAGCATCATCCAAATTCGGCAGAATGTTTGATTTTTATTCTCGATGCACCAATCATCTTGACGAATGATGTAGTTTAGAGACTATTGGAGCAATGTCGCTATGTCAACCTCAGTTCAACTGGTCTTGAGGTGGTTATTTTTACCGAAGTCATATACAAGAATGTCAGAATGTTATTAGCGCTCATATTTGCTTGTGAATACTCTCTGAAGGACAAATTGAGCAAGACTTGATAGTTTGCATAGTGCTACCCCTCCCGCAGTTGAATTCATCAACTGATATACTGGTCCAGCATTGTCACAGAAAATCGCGTGTCACGGTTCTCATGAGCAGTCGTGGATCAAAGCCGATTCTGGTTATGGTCGGTGTAGAAACGTTTGCACAAAGAAATCATCTTGCGTATGAAATATATGGACTGGAATGCAACTCCAGTTTTCCCAATTTTTCGCTATCTTCATTCTTTTTCGTTGAAATGAAACTGTTAACCGCTAACATGGTGATAATGTATATAACTATAATCTATAGATGTGCGCACACACACAATTATGGGTCACTTGATAAATTGCATTGCTTCCAATATAATACTTTTATGTTTATTTGCCGCCTCATATTCACGGAGAAAGGTGAGAGCCTGGTGGGTTGTTCGCCGTAAGATCGGTCATATCTAGGGCGACAGAGCTACAATCAAGATAAGGATGTCTCGTGTTGATGCCCTTGTCAAATGTGGTGCTTGGCAAAGTCATGAATATGACATCTGAAGTTCACCTATTATACCCAGACACGATTAAGATAACTGGTGATCTAGCTTTGGTGATACGTACTAGTTTCCCTGACTTCCTTTGGTCGATATCTTACAAGAATAAAATTACTCTATCATAACTAGCCTTGAAATTTTGGACTTTGGAGTTGAGGACTTTCGCTCGCGTCAACATTATCGAATATTAGAAATGGTGAAGATCTCAATTTTAACATCGTTTTGTAAAAAGACCAAAAGGATTAATTGTTCTGATATTGCCTTCCCTGAATATCATTGCTCCAGAATGACCCAATACCCCGAATGCTCTGCAGCATTATAGAACAATGGTCCAGTACATATCAAAACATTGGTTCATTGCTGGCAGCCATGAGAGTCTCAATGCTGTTCCCAGATTAATATGTCCATCGGAACCAGACTAAAGTCCTGAGGATGACTCTATCCAGTAGCACTTGGAAGCTGACCTTGCCAAATACATCTCGGAAACGTTTTCTCTTGAGGCTTAGTCTGAATATCAGTACATACGAAAAACAAAGTTTACAGTTTTCTACCTCTGCATTATTTATTTTTTGGACAATGATCGAAGTAAACTGAGCATATGTCTAGACCCGATTTACTAAGCGGAAATCCTTGTTGGACAACAGCTGCCGGCTACTTATAATCTTGCATATCAAAAACTTTCACAGATTAGATTAATTACATATTCTAATAAAAAGAAAATAAAACATTATATAGTATAGGCCTACACCGAGTTAAACGGTAGTGTGTAGCCTCAAATTGGTAACTCGATGAAGTTCATGGCGCCAAAACTAGAAATCCTTGGATGAGTATATGATATGTACTTTGTAGCAGGGGCAAATTCAATGAGGTAATTACCTCAACTTTGTAGACATCTTACAGTTTTCACAAAATAAACAATATCAAGAATGACCTGAACGACTAACGTATTATAGTGACTGTTTTAACTATCTTTTGCATGGTTTACGGAAGCCGATCGACAGAAAGCTCAGCCAATTAAGGAACATTTTCTTACGCTAAAAAAACCTGGAGCCCAGAGAGATTCGAAGAAGTCTTCCTCGCCATTAGCTATGGTGGCTGCCCCAACAACAATAAAATTTTTTTAGAAACATATTCTTCATGTCGACGCTTGCTGTGTAGAGTTTCGACTTAGCATCTGAGCCAGTTCCGTAACCACACCAGCATTCATCCCTGTACACATCAGGAATCGGTCTGGTCTCTTCTCTAGATTGAGCACTTATCAAGATCAGTATCAGATATAACATTAAAAAACCGTGGATTTTTATGCTATCAATGAATAAAAATTATTAATTACATAAACTTGTCGAATTTATTCTTAATTCTCAATCCAGGCAAATATCAGTGTCCATAAACTTCGAAAATAAATGTGTCAGGACGTAACCATTTACCCAGTTCATTGCAACTGATAGTTTTAGCGATGGGAATTTCACATGTGGCAAGTTCAAATGCTCTGTTAGGATGTCGTTCAGGAAATTATCAGTACAAATTATTTTCCTCAACGGAACTACTTTTCTTTAAAAATAGTTTATTGTCTACTCGAAAGGTTTTGTGTGTCAGTACGAACAGTATCTGCATTTATATCTAGTGCATGGCAATGAAGGCTGCGATTGTCGCCGTGTTTGTACTCGCTGCGTTCGTCTGCCAGGCCAGCGCTCGCCCATGGACAGAGGAAGAACTTGATGCCCTGAAAAAGCTCGATTTCAATCAGTTTCCCAGGGAATTGCAGATCATAATCAGAAAGGAGAAGAAGTCGGGTGGCGTTCTAGAGTGAGTCACCATTATAAGCTTTACTTAAAAGATCCCCAGAAAGATGAATGAATTATTCTCTAAACGATGAATAATGATTCACAGACATTGTCCATGCTCATGTGAGGGACACATTTCTAGCGATCACATTGTAAATCAGCGATACAGTTCAATATTTCCTGTTTTCATTTATAAATGTGAGCAGGAATAATATATATCTGACGACGTCACCGCGATCGATCTCATCAAGCGTTCAGTTTATATCATCGAGATTCACATCTTTGTCAAACAACATCGTACTTGAGTGAGAAGACCTATATCCACTGTTTCTAGTTGTCTTATATGTGGTCAGTATTCTACGGTGGCCTACAGGTTGAAGGGATTCACGAATATTTCGTGTACTTTACCAGGGTAGATACTTCATGTAGAAAGCTATTATCTGAGTCTTTGTGCAGCTGAAAAGACTCTAGTCCAAACACATTGTTGTCCCCAGGCTTGGGAATTGTATGCATTGTCTAGTGAAGCTTACATGAAGTATGAACCTTTATCAGTTGCTCAACGAAGCCGTAACAAGATGAGCTTAAACGAGATTGCTTGATAATTGACACGAGTGATGATATCCGTCTGTCATTTTGCTTCTTCAACAGCAACTGGTGCTGCAGCAATAACCAGCCAGTCAAATCCATCCAGAGGACAAAAGTAAAGGTAGAGTTTGCCACAGTACAGACAAAGGTGAAAGTGGGTAACACGAAATGCGGCTTCCTTGGTACCATGATGTGTTCAACGTATGACGTCAGAAACACGTAATTACACATATATACATATACAAATATATAAGAATATAACGGATACGTATCATGGATTATGTTAATTGCATAGTTGTGACCCGCAACGTCCAGTATTTTCGTCTCTACCTCGACAAGTATAATTCAAACCATAATATAGTGGGAGGTTGCTAGTGTCTACGCGGCACTATTACAAGGGATAGTTTGTTGGGAAATGTTGGAGAATGGGCTGCACGGTATGATTTGCAAGACCAGTGCCCTTCGTACCACGATGAAGTGCGCGAGTAAGTTCACCTATCCATGAACTCATCTTAATATCAGCAGAAAGCAGACATGATCTACTGAGATACGTGGATGGCATAAAACATTCAGACAATACGTGAACAGCATGCGTTAATTAATATTACCATAATCAAGCGTGTCAATGAATACATTGCCCCCTGCACAAATCATTGTGATTGAAGTTTTGTGACTCGTAAACATGGTGGAGAATGAAGCGCTTGGTCGGCGACGGACCTCATGGGTATTTATTCTGAATACCAACCAGCATTCTATAAATACTCCCTCGTTTTGTCGTTTTTTCTTTCTGGCGGTCACAAAGTTCATCATTTTCCATCAGATGACTTGATAGGGCTATTACATCATCGCTCTAAAATATTTTATCTAATACCACCCAGGCTGGTTCTAGGAGTCGTGTGGTCATGTCATCCAAGATGTCCACATGAACAGCTCCAATAAAATATGGCTGGTATACAAATTATCACAGAAATCATTTGTGGTTCTTGTGATGTTTAAGAAATATGCAGTCAGTATATTTGTCTCTGGGGTCATATGATTTCTTGTCAGTATGCCGGCATCGTTTCCCACTATACTGTTTATGTAATTATTTGCGATGTTGATTAACACCTTATAGTGTGTTAGCGACTCCAAAGGCTTGAAGCAGTTGTTGTCCCCCGCCGCAACGCGGCCGGGGACTTTAAAATGGTTCTTGCCTCTTTGTGTCCGTGGATGTCCGTGTGCGTCCGTGCATGTGTGTTCGAAGCGATAACTTCCTAATCCTTCGTTGGATTGTTCCGAAATTCGGCATATGCATTCCTTGCGACAAGACGCCATTCAGTGTTGCATTTCAGCAACATCTGCCTGAAGGTGGCGCCACTGGGTTGCTTCTTTGTGTCCGTGGATGTCCGTGTACGTCTGTGCATGTCTGTTCGAATTTTCCGCAAGCGATAACTTCCTAATGCTTTGTTGGATTGTTCCGAAAGTCGGCATACGCATTCCTTGCGACAAGATGCCAGTCGGTATTGCATTTCAGCAACATGAGTCTTAGGGTGGCGCCACTGGGTCAAAATGGATCTTGGTTGTTTGTGTCCGGGGATGTCACTTTGAATTCTTTACAAGCGATAACTTCCAAATGCTTTGTTGGATTCTCCTGAAATTCGGCATACGCATTCCTTGTGAGATGACGCTGTTGTGTACTGCATTTCAGTAACATTTGCCTGAAGGTGGCGCCACTGAGTTTCGCTGAGACCATTTTTCAAATCGTTAGGACTGTACATGTACCATGATACAGGACCAGGGGGACAAAAATTGCACCAGGTTGATAGGTCTGCTTATGGCGGACAACAGGGTGGATTTATTCCTAACAGCTGATCTCAATTTAAAAGGTGTACCCACACATTGATTTGGATTGATTGTTGTTTACTGGATTAATAAATCTTGGAACCTGGGCTGATGAGCCCCATAAAATTACGAGGCCTGACACATATGACATCAATGATTAAGAATATTGCCATAGCAGTTGTTATTTCCCAAAAAATAATACTAATACTAATTGTTGACACTTACATTAGAATGACTTGGTTCCACAAAGTGAAATATTCCAAATAATAATAATACTTTAATTGCAACGCGGGCGGGGACTTTAAAATAGTTTTTGCTTCTTTGTGTCCGTGGATGTCCGTGTATATCCGTGCATGCCTGTCTGAATTTTCTGCAAGCGATAACTTCCTAACGCTCTGTTGGAGTGTTCCAAAATTCGTCATACGAATTCCATGCGACAGACGCTAGTTGGTATTGCATTTCAGCAAGATCTGCCTGAAGGTGGCGCCACTGGGTCAAAATGGGTCTTGCTTCTTTGTGTCCGAGGACACCTGTTAACATTTTTCACAAGTGATAACGTCCAAATGCTTCGTCGGATAGTCTCGAAATTCGGCATACGCATATCTTGCGACAAGACACTGGTTGCTACTGCATTTCAGCAACATCTGCCTGAAGGTGGCGCCACTTTCACTCCTTCGTGTCCGTTCCAGTGAAAATGGGTCTTGCTCTCTTTGTGTCTGTCTGTTCAAATTCTTCACAGACAATAATTCCCCAAAGCTTTGTCGGATTTCCAATCTGCTGTGCATGTCCGTGGTTTCCATTCGAATTCTTCATAATATAACTATAACTTCCAAATATTTTGTTTAATTAGGCATCCCTAGGGATGCCTTATGTGTTTGTCAGTTTCTTCTTTCTTCCGCTTCTCGCTGTTAGTTTGGAATTTCATGTCGCTTTAAATGACAGACTCCATTTTATTAAATTTTGCTGTCCAGTCCTTCTATTCCACATCACATGATTTACTCTAAAGCTTTTTGCATGAATCATATTTTATTTCAGAAGTATAATATGAAATAACTGGCGGGGAAATCCCCGTAGTACCGAACCCCTGTTTTTTTTTATTTCGTGTCATCTTAAACGAAGGACAACATTTCCTTCAATTTTGCCATCAAATAATTGTATTCCACATCATAACACCCTAAAGCTTTTGCACGAACCATATTCTATTTCAGATGTATAATGTGGAATACCGAACCCCTGCGTGTTTTTTAATTTCGTGTCATATTAAATAAAGGACAACATTTCCTTCAATTTTGCTATCAAATAATTGTATTCCACATCGTATGATTTACCCCAAAGCATCTGCACGAATCATTTGTGTCCACCCGTGTAACTTATTATATTTATTACAACTGAGTTCCGAAAGTTTGGCATTTCGCCAACTTGCGCCTACATGTAGCACCACCTCGTGTCAAATCTAAATTTGATTTCGCTCATCGGATTTTTCTCCGATTTGGTATTCACATACCATGCCATGATATGTCCCTCGGGATTGTATTTCGCCTGCTTCTGCATACTGCTGGCGACACCAGTGGTGGAAAAATCTGAAATTTGTTTCTGGCAATAATTTGACAACTGCTCATCAGATTCTTCTCAAATTTGGTACCGTATCCATATGCCATAAGATGTCACTTGAAATTGTGTTTCGCCTAAAAATCTAACTTTGGTTTCCGGGCAATAACTTTAAGACCCCTCTTCAGATTCTTCCCAAAGTTCGTATGCTGATACATGTACCATGTCATGAGATGATGTTTGGGATTGCGTTTTGCCCACTTGCACCTACAGGTGGTGACACCTGGTGGCAAATTCAAAATTTGATTTCCGGACAATAGGTTGAGAATGTTACTATATTACAGAAGCAATCAACGATAAGTCATCCATTCTAAGTTGATCTGAAAACTTGGGAAGGCAGAAAGACCCTTCTGCATCCAACGCATATGAAGTAGCAGTTGCCTCCCTCGTGTATATCCCCCGAGACCAACAATGCTAAAAAATATTGCTGCCATTTCGGCTGGAGACTTAGCATCCTCTGGCTGCTTGTTATGTATAAATGTTAGGCCATTGAAAGCAAACAGTCTATCAGATCAGTTGCTAGACGCCTCCTTCCAAATAACACTACGGTTACTTTTCTTGTACAGGACAGAGCCAAAATATTACGTCGCCTACTATGAGGTGCCGGACCCGAATGCATGCACAGAACATCCGAGATGTTGTGCCGGATATATCTTGGTGGCTAAAAGCTGCTTGAGTGAGTTATGTTTTGAGGATCTCATTTGAATCCAAATGGGAATAATTCGAATAACAAATGGAATCATAAAGAAAGAATGACAACATAACGAAAATCATGAAGATTATATTACTGAGAATTTGATATCGTAAACATAAATCTTGGATAATTAATAATTGCTTACTTTGTAAACGACAATAATACAGCCATAGTTATATGGACACAATCCCTATTTTTGTTTTGTTGATCAACATGGCGCATTATCACAAATTTTCGTTATTAGATTTGAAAGAAATCTCTTCTTAATTTTGTGTTATAAATATCTTAAAGCATCAAAAAATGCAACACAATCCATTTTTACTTTTATTGTGTTTTTTTCAGCTGTGGAATTTGCTCTGACATATCAAGAAAATTTAGTAAAGCTTTTCGAGAAAGGGTTGATTGGTTAAGGAAAGTAGTGCGACAGCCATCCTGTCTGTTTCCTCGCAAATGAAGTTGCAGAAAACTTGAATAAACTTCCAAAGTCTAAAAGTCATTTGTTATTTATCATTTCTCTTTAACCCATAACTGGATTTGAAGGAAACTAGTCCAGAGGGAACATCATACATATTTGAATCTATATATTCATGTTGAAAGTACTTGAAGTCGGTTAAGGTCAGGTCAGATTAAGTTGCAATAGCTTACAATACAAATGTGTTGTCAAGTTTCATTGGATATCTTATTAGACAAAGAATTTGTGCTGTAATTGTTTGATAGTATAGAACGATATATGAAGACGTCAGTTGGAATGACAGGCTGTAATTCAAAGAAAAACTAAAAAAATGAGACAAGTAAATGAATGCTCATCCAAACTCCAAGTAATTGGCAAACCAAGTATAGGGCTATACTATGCAATTACAGACAACTTCAATTCACTAGCACAATTCCAAGAAGAATTACTAATTGATTTCGGAATTAAATTCAATAATTTTGTGTCTGTTGAAACTGCAGAATATCTGAATCTAACGGATGACATTTGTCCTGCCTTTTCAGAAACTTGATTTCAAATTTCTCCCATCGTTTATTACTCACGTGCAACAAAACAAGAGCTCCAATCTATCCTGTTCTTATGAATCTAGATTGGTGGCATTTTGTCTATAACCTTCTTCAATGAAACATTGGAGTTATTTACAATAATCGCGAGAATTGGAAAAGAGAATTGATATATTATAGGAATCAGACAGTATAAATTATTTCGTTGAATACTTTATAAGTTATCAGCGAGGATATTTTACAAGTTATTAGCGAGGATATTTGAAAGTTAAGTGTTCACAAACCGATCCATTTCAGTTCAAATAATTCGTATGTTTTCAATCGAAGAGCATAATTATCACTACATTCTAATTCACTGAATGAATAGCTTTCAGAAAATATATAACTCCTTTTGGTCAGGTGAATTATAGCAATCTATTTGAGCAAAAGATTAAAAAGGCGTCAACAATCGTAACGCTAGGGATCATGAAACCTCAATGTACTTAATTGTTCGCCAATGATATTAATGTCTCACATTGGACCGTATGGCCTCATCACAGATGTGAGTGCGTATCAGTCCACGCTGGCTTAGTTCAAGTGCATAATAGTGCATGGAATAGGATAAAAATGGGGCTGTAGCAATTACAAGCGTCTAGTCCGTCATTCATAATCCAGCCGTCGTCCATTAGAGAATATCCGCGTCCATAATCCAAAGACCTATTCCATTTTCTGTATAACAGTATTAGCATCAAATTCAAAAAGACAATCATAGTATACAAAAACATACTCTTGTTTCCTGCAAGAGAGAAGCGGTCAACAGTTTTCAATGATGCCGGCAAGACATCATGATGTTCCAAAAATATTAAATCCGTATCGCTGATCAGTATTCTTAATCCATAATATTCGTTGTAAATCCGTCTAAAATTGTAAAAGGCTTCGCTCAAGTCGAATCGTGACATGCATGGTCAGCTCTCTCTTCCTGGATAGTGACATCCTACAACAATGACCAAGTGCTGACCTCGTGGCATTTGCTAGTTCCTGAGAAAAATTCACTCAGCGTCATGACAGACTAACAGGTTGGACAAGGATATTCAAGCGCCTCTGTTTATTATTCAGTAATAAATATCGCACAATGATGACTCAATACGAGCGAAGAGCGCAGAATTAATCTTTGTTACAATGTTTCTCAGCTTGTATCTAATCTCGCTCAACCTAGGAATGGTGGTCGTGTGAATACCATAAATACACGAAATTAGCCATGTGAAAGTATAAGCGTCTGGTCCGTCATTCAAAATTCTGCCGTCGTCCATTAAAGAATTTCTGCGTCCGTAATCCAAAGGCCTAATTCATTAGTACCAAATTAAAAGCATAGAATACACGAAATTAGGCTAATTTGGACAATATTTTTAATCCATATGATATAACTTGTAATGTCGTTATCTAGCGTATGATGTATCTGTCACGCTTTGGTTGTGTCTGTTAATATGAACACTATGAGGATCTTGAAATACACAGATTCACACGGCCCCTAGCTACGGGTTAAGCGGAATTAGACACAAGTTACGAAACGTATCGCCATAGATCTTGAACAACCAAAGCGTGATCTTGGGTTTGGTCGCAACCAAAACGTGACTTGGATACATTATACACTAGAACAAGACTGGGACATGTGTTCTGAATCAAAACTCGTGTTCTACTTACATTTTCCCAGTTTGGGTAGTTTCTTCTATCTTCCGGTTAATCACTTTCCATCAGATGCTCTTGGATATTTGTATCTAATACCGCTCAAGCCGGTACTAGGGACCGTGTGGGCATTCAAGATGTCCACATGAATAGCTACAATAAAAGCGTGGCTGAAATACAAATCATCACTTAGATCATTCTTGGTTCTTGTGATTTTTTTATATGCATTCAGAATTTTGACCTGTGAGCTGAAACAACTTTCGTCAGTAGGCCGGCATCTTTTCCATCATCTTTATGTTGCGTTTAATTGGACAATGGATAACTTGTCAGTAATAAGTATATTCGATTGTATACACGGACACATGGACATCTTTTAAGGATGGTGAATAGTTACTCAAGTCCGGGCAAGATGCTTGTATTCATTATTTCGAAAATAGGTATTAATACTCTCTCGTTTGGGTCGTTTTTTTTCTACCTAACGTTCTCATTTTTCCATCACCTTCCATCAGATGACTTGATACATCATCGCTCGTAAATATTTATATCTAATCTAATGTCATTCAAGATGTTCACATGAGGAGCTAAATTAAAAGCGTGTTCGAGATACAAATCATCACAGTGATCAGTTTGATTTCTTAAATGTGAAATATGCAGTACATTTGCCCGTGGGATCATACGACTTCTTGTCAGTACGGTGGCACCTTTTTCCATACAAGCGTCTAGTCCGCCATTCAATATTCAACCGTTGTCCATTAAGGAATTTCCGCGTCCATAAACCAAAGACCTAATTCATATAATAATATTAGCACCAAATTAAAAGGATAAATCATAGTATACATAAAACTAGGTTAATTTCGTGCAAGTACAAGAGTCTAGTCCGTCATTCATAATTCAGCCGTCGTCCATTAGAGAATATCCGCGTCCATAATCCAAAGACCTATTCCATATAACACTATTAGCACCAAATTCAAAAAGACAATCATAGTATACATAAACATAGGCTTGTTTCCCGCAAGACAGAAGCGGTCAACAGTTTTCAATGATGCCAGTAAGACATCATGATGTTTCAAAAATATCAAATCCGTATCGCTGATCAGTATCCATATGATAAACGTTGTAAATTCGTTATCTGGAGTATGATGTATCTCTGTCACGCTTTGTGACTGTTCATATGAACACTGTGAGGATCTTGAAATATCCTTATCCATTAACCAGAATGCCAAATATATGTCCAGTGGTCTCTCCAGGGCTTCTTGGGACAACTAGGGTAGTGATTCAAGCCTGATGTCATTGCGAACAGTTACCTCTTTTATTTCAATATTATGAATGGGCTCTTATGTTTTAGGAATTTCCTAATTAATGTGCATGCTGAAACTTTTGTATGTGAAGAGATAGTGCCCTTAATTTAGGTTACAAAGTCGACTTGACCCGAAAAGCTGTAACGAGAGGCCCATTTCTGAGAATTGGTTCATTTGGCCTAAATATTCGTTTTCCTTGTCTTATTCAGCACCGTGTTTGGATAACCATGGTAGAGGCTACTGTGACAATATGGCCACCATGGGATACTGTGAACCCGGAAATGTATTCGCTACCTTTATGAACGACAACTGCCGTAAAACTTGTTCGCAAGTTTGTAGACGATTGGAAATCATGATTTCCATATCTCCGTTGTATACTCTGACTATTCTAAGTGCTACTTATCCCTATAAAATAGAAGTTACATAAGTTCTTATTCTACTAGGATAGACGGAGTTGAAAGGCAATTGTTAGTCTGAGGCATACACGAGAATTTTGTATTTTTAACTCGAACTCATCAACACGTACGTTTTGACTCAAGTACCTGAAATGACCACCATTTTCCTTAATAAATGTCAAACAATAAATCGGTTATATAAACGAACCGTATATCGGTGTGAAGATATGGCGTGGAGTAAAATCATCACATTTGATAAAAGAAATGTCGAAAGAAAAACTGAAAAAGAACAAGGCTATGTATGAACTAGGTGTCCAGATGGAGATGCAGTGGCTTCCCTGAAGTAACTAAAAATTGTCTACGTTAGCATGTACATCCAAATTCCCCCCAGTACGGGATGTCTACCAGTTATTTCGTTTTAATCGTATTTTCGTATTGGCCCAAAATTTCATTTTATTTCCACAGTTTTAGGTGGAATCGGCTAATGTTGCTACATGTATATTTGTATTGCTCAATACGGCTTGAATGATCTGTCAATTAGTTCTTTATACTGGCATCGTTTCTGTGGATTTTAATCACGTTTATTGTTGATCGCCACACAGCTCTGGACAGTCTGCCTGCGGCACAGAAGGATCTTCTGAACTTGGACCTGAAAGAGCAAGGAGTACTTGTTTAGGGGTATAACACCTACTCAGAGGTGTTTGTTGTTGTACCACTCACCGCTGACTTCTGTTTAGCATCATATCAAACCCAGAGACAGAAATACCCTTCCCAAGCAAAACAAACTATGAGAGACACCATGGTGCAAGCAGTTCTTTCATACCTCCAAATTAAATTCTTCATTGTTCCTGCAGACAAGTTCCCAAAGTAGTGTCTAAGATCTCTGGCGCTACGTTTCTTAACTTGCGTCTAATTTAACCCGGAACTAGGGACTGTTTGAATATCATGTGTTTACGTCTTCATGGTTGTCAAACGAACAGGTACAATGAAAGCGTGACTGAGATAATACTCTGGAAACGACTTAGCATTCGTGTGGATAAAGAAAAATGGTCAGTGATTAGGATTTTATGTATAGAACATCACCATTTCTTGCCCCACATCATTGGAAACTGTTGACCGCTTCTCTCGTGTAGGAAATCATCTACTGTTTTTAATATTTTCAGTACATACACAATTTCGATTCTTGACGCGAAAATTATTTTAAAGACGACGGCTGAACAGTGGATGTCGGATCTGACGCTTTCTAGTCTATTTTTGAAAATTCTATTTGGAATTTTGCTTAGAAATAACATTGGAATAATTGGATATGATGGCACGCGTGGCAGAGCAGTATTGAAGAGGGGGGGGGGGGGGCAGCAGGGGCCAAGGACCACTTTGGCCCTCAACAATTGGGACTGACGGTGGAAAATTATTAGAGATTAATCGCTTCCTTTATGTATTCAAATTTATCGTGACTAGTTTTAAATTGAAATGTCATGCAAAGTGCCAACTTCTTCTCAGTGTTTGTTCTATCTGATTTAGTGTTAACTTCAGCACAGTCTTTATGAATTATCAGTTTCAAATGATATCCGTTTCTATTTTTCGCTAAAACGTTAATAGCGCCGGAAATTGCCGCGCTTGACATTCACAACTTCAAGCAATTTAGCTTAGCACTGATCTTTGAAGCGACCATTTCTTGCAGAGGTGTTAGAAATTGACTGACTTTAACTGACAAGAAGATGGTTTCATCTGAATAACAACCTTCGAGGAAGATTTATTTTTGACTATTTTTAGGAGTTTGTGAGCGGAAATTGTGAAAATTTTCCATTAAATCTGCATACGACGGTGATGATATTGATATACCAAATTATGAACCTGACATAGATAATAGAGTGCTGATTATATGAGGTACAAAGTATTTTGAGACGCCTGGTACACCACAGCATCGCAGCAGCAAAGGTGTTGTCTCACAGACAAATGAGTCCGCTTAGATAATTATTTCTTTCTTAACAAGTGTTCACTTGTTCATTTCCACAGTTGTCATACCAATGCTACGATGATAATCGTCGTGCATGCGTGCCATGCATCAGCTGGGGCAACACCTGTACACTTTGGCCCCCAACAATTGAGACTGACGGTGGAAAATTAGTAGAGATTAATCTCTTCCTTCATGTATCCAAATTTATCGTGACTAGTTTTGAATTGAAATGTCATGCAAAGTGCCAACTTCTTCTCAGTGTTTGTTCTATCTGATTTAGTGTTAACTTCAGCACAGTCTTTATGAATTATCAGTTTCAAATGATATCCGTTTCTATTTTTCGCTAAAACGTTAATAGCGCCGGAAATTGCCGCGCTTGACATTCACAACTTCAAGCAATTTAGCTTAGCACTGATCTTTGAAGCGACCATTTCTTGCAGAGGTGTTAGAAATTGACTGACTTTAACTGACAAGAAGATGGTTTCATCTGAATAACAACCTTTGAGGAAGATTTATTTTTGACTATTTTTAGGAGTTTGTGAGCGGAAATTGTGAAAATTTTCCATTAAATCTGCATACGACGGTGATGATATTGATATACCAAATTATGAACCTGACATAGATCAGTGCTGATTATATGAGGTACAAAGTATTTTGAGACGCCTGGTACATCACAGCATCGCAGCAGCAAAGGTTTTGTCTCCCAGACAAATGAGTCCGCTTAGATAATTATTTCTTTCTTAACAAGTGTTCACTTGTTCATTTCGACAGTTGTCATACCAATGCTACGATGATAATCGTCGTGCATGCGTGCCATGCATCAGCTGGGGCAACACCTGTATACAACGTAGAGTAATTTTAGCTGTAAAGTAGTTAAATGTACGTCACTTGATCGTTTTATTTGAGTGTGCGAAGACTGAGGCACGAGTCTCATTACAGGTATGATGAAAGTGTAGTCCTTCCGATTTGAGAAACATTCGAAATTTTGCATTCAGAAATTTCCTTCCACTCATAAAAATGTTTCAAACACTCGAATAGATGTTCACCTATTTCTGTTTTAACGGGAATAATCCAAGGATATTTCGGGACTACATCGATACACGCATATGATGAATGTGTATGTATCAACTATAATTGTTAGCTTTTCCTATTACATGTCTATATCTACGAGATCGGCTCGCCACTGATCGTCTATCGCTCTCACAATCACTAGTTTTGGAGGTGAAATAGACAATCAGTGGTAAGGCTTGTATATAATTCTTTCTAAGTACGCCCGACGAAGGCCTTAATTTAACATCATCACCATCATCGTTTTTGAGTCGCTGGCGAAAGCTAATGGCACAGTATATCTACCATGACTTTGTTATATGTTTTTTCAAAATATGATTGCGCCTGGTTCACCGCTGATAAAACATATTGTCACCTTTGCGTAGGAATAAAGCAACTGGCAGACTCGTCTGTAAATTCTGTACCAGCGTTCGACGGGTCGGTTTGCCGAGGCTATGGCCATTTGACCTGAACTTATCAAGTACACTTTAGCATTTCAGAAAAATGATACCCAACAACCAATTACGACAATCTAAGGCGGAAAAGTTATTCAATCATGTATGTATATGAAGAAATTAAACTATATATTATGAAAGAACGTGCTTCGAAATGATGACCTATGATAAATGTGGCAGACTCTTGAAAACGAAGAAAATCATCCTTGACTGACCTGGCTTAACCATAAACCATCCATTTCACGGGTAATCTTTTGAAATGATCTATACTTTCTCTGTCTTTCGGGGCCTTATTACTGCACATTTATCAATCGATATAAAAAATAACATGAGAGCAGAAAATCATGGTCTATCGCAAATACACGGATTTGATTTCACCATGACAGTTGACTATGATAAGTGATTCGTCGGAGTTATGAATAGCGCATCATTATTACCACTATGATTATCAGTGAATCAGTCAGAATGTCACCATCAACGTCCGCTTCGCTCACTCGCTTTTCTACGAATTTTGGTTGGCTTGCCTGATACTTCCCAGTACCAAAACGGCACAAATTGGAGCGAATTGGAATTGGAATTTTCTGTAGAGTCATATGGTTGCTTTTTAGTCGCCAGACGTCGTCAATTTTTCCCACCTCATGCATATCGCTCCAATTTATTACCTGCATATGGTAGGATTCTGCTCGTGGACGGTTAGTCCCCGAGGTCCGCCCTCTGTACATGCCACTCCACAAATATATGTAGGTTTATTGTTTCAGTGGGAATTTTAAGCGGTACGACGTCGGACATTACAGATTAGTTTTTCTACGTTTCTTACATTTACCAGGTTACCCGATGTTAAAGCGTCTACTCCATCAGACGTCAATGATGCTCATCCATCAACATCAAAATAGTTTTTTGAGGTGATCTGACATCACAGCTCCTGAGCTCGAGTATCTAATTCCGCTTAACCCGCTGCTAGGGATCGTGTGGATACTTCATAGTCTTCACATGGACATCTGCAATAAAAGCGCGGCTTAGGCACTAAGGCTACGTCCGAGAATTCACCGTATTCTTGGGTCTGAATGTTAGGTGTCGACGACTACTTTCCTGTAGAGTCATATGGTTGCTTTTTAGTCACCAGACGTCGTCAATTTTCCTCACCTCTTGCAATTCGTAATGTTAAATTTGAGTCAGTGAAAATAAAAACCGCAATAACATCTAACCGACTGGATCATAGCTTTGTCTAACCAGTTTAAGCAAAGCTGCTTTCTGATGTCCATTGGCATGTCTAAATGTTTACAGACTAAAGGAAGCTACTTGGAGAAAGACCTTTCATATCTAGATCAATCTAGAATATTCATATACACAAAAACGGTTAATAAGGTATCGGCATCAATCCACTGTCCAACATCCAGATGAATACCTCGACAATGGAAACTAAAAATAGAGCTACAAACATCTTTGGAACAAGGCGTTTGCGATAATGTCGACCAGTCCACTGAGTTTTGTGCTCAAATCCAAGATTTTATTCAGCATTCAACCAACGAGTCCAGCAACGATGAGGGCTTGGATTGACTTTAGCTGCGTTGAATTTGTTTTTTGATATTGCAAATTATGATTATTAACATATGCTTTCAGTAAATAAAAGTATAAATGCAGTTTAAAATTATGGATATTTTTCCAGGAACTGTTTTTCACAATTTAGACGTGATTTAGTTGATACATTGTCCAGTTTATCTCCAATTCTCATTGACCGGATTCTACCAAATATGATTTTCATTTAGGATCATCTGGTATTCTTACATACTACATGTACGTCTGTAATATGTTGGCGGAAGGAAGGAATGATTGGTAGAAATCCATCTGTCATCTGCATTGCAAATGTGAATGATATGTTGACTGAAAATCACATACCCATACCATATACACTGCAAACCTGAATGACCTACTGATGAAACCACTTACTGACGCCATCTACATGGCAAATGTGAATCATATTTTAACTATAAAAACCTCTTACCAAACCAATCCTCGCTAAATAAGGTAAAATTTTCGAAGCAGTCTCAGTCAGTCTTGATTGTGGCTATTCATTTTAACACCATGAAGCAGTTCGTCCTCTGGGCAGAGGGAACTTTCTTTCTGAAGTGTCACGTTAGTCAGTATGTCATCGAACCGCACTATTCAAAGTTCAATATTAACCCGCTGTGATCAGTATACTGCAGAAATTAGATCAAACACCCTTGGTGCGCGTAATCTTACGCGAGAGACGCTGGTCGAAGTTTGTATTCACTGTAGCATTTATTATGGATATGTTAGTAAATAGATTAACCATTTTTCTACTTATGTATTGCATCATGCAAATTTGGAATCTATCAGTCATGACACAATTTAGTTACAAGGACTAGTATTAACTTCGGAAATCCATGGAAATATTTTTCTTTTTGTTCGGGTTGCCAGACATCGTTCTTGAAACCGCATTATTTCTCCTAAATCACTTAATATAGTAAACAAACCATTATATGCCATATGCCATCAGTTAACAAATATGCGATTACCCGCGTCACCAAGTACAAGTTCAGTAAGTGCATTACCAAGTTGCTTAAACGAGCAGTCACAATCAGATACATTATACCCTAGAAAGTCTTGGAGATTCAATTATGTTAAAGAATATTTGTAAGCGGTATGTATCTGTCGAATCGAACATGATGTTTTGCTGCCATCATTGAAAAGTGTTCACCGCTTCTGTCTTGCAAGAAATAATAATGTTTTGAAATCGGTGCTAAGATATATTTCGATCATGGACGCAGAAGCGAGACATAAAAACGAGTGGGCATTGGCCACAATAGTAGTAGTGTAAGGGTGATCTGAGCCACATTTCACCCGGATGTAACTATGACGTCACAGGGGTCACTGAGTGCAAGTGTGGGAGTGGGACCAAAATGGCGGCTGTGGGAGTGGGACCAAAATGGCGGCTGTGGGAGTGGGACCAAAATGGCGGCTGTGGGAGTGGGACCAAAATGGCGGCTGTGGGAGTGGGACCAAAATGGCGGCTGTGGGAGTGGGACCAAATGGCGGCTGTGGGAGTGGGACCAAAATGGCGGCTGTGGGAGTGGGACCAAAATGGCGGCTGTGGGAGTGGGACCAAAATGGCGGCTGTGGGAGTGGGACCAAAATGGCGGCTGTGGGAGTGGGACCAAAATGGCGGCTGTGGGAGTGGGACCAAAATGGCGGCTGTGGGAGTGGGACAAAAATGGCGGCTGTGGGAGTGGGACCAAAATGGCGGCTGTGGGAGTGGGACCAAAATGGCGGACTGTAGAAAAACGTATAAAAGGAGGCGATTTTTAGGGGTGGGGTGTATTCATTGCACTACCTGCCTGACTGACCTGACCTGACCAGCCTGCCTGCCTACCTGCCTGCCTGCCTACCAGCTTGTATGAGACGTGGAGAGAAAGCATGAGACGTGGAGAAGATTTTCCCTGGGACCCAGCAGCACCTCCGGTTGAAGTCTTGCCTGAAGACGAGCGTGTCAGTGACATTTATCAACGACACTGGGCTACCATACGCCATTGTTTTCACCGTGACGGTCGTCTATTGGACTTGTATAACTTTCGACTGCAGAACCTCACGTATCTGTCTACCTATGCCGAAAACCTTTTCACAGATCAGGTGACAGCGTTCAAGTTGAATATGACATTCGGGTACATTTTACGGCACAAGGAGACGGACCAGGTGCGGTATTATTATCCCAGCAATAATACCTATGTGTTTGATCAGCCGTTCACGGTGACGGATGCGATTTTCCTGGAGCCACTCATCGACCAACTGACTACGTTGGATCCATTGGAATGGGCCCGGTTGCAACGCCCCAATACCCAATGGCTTGTGGAAATGGTGACCAACGTCACATTTTTCGTCACGAAAATGAGAAATCATCCTATCGGTGCTCCTGTACTACTACCCCCTTGGTTGCTTCATCGATACGGTCTGTATGCATTAACAGCAGGGGCACATGGGCCCTACAAAGACCGGAAATGTCTGTTTCGGTGTTTGGCCGTGCATGTGGACGAGTGTGACCCCCAGGGTTGTGACAGAGTGGCCAATGTCTATTGGGAACAGTATTTAGAGCAGCAAGACTTGGATGAGCGGCACTTCCGTGGAGTTCCGTTCAAGAATTTGGATGACGTGGAAACACTGTTCAACATCAATATCTTTGTATACCGATTACGATGCGAGGAGGATACATTTGTGGCTGAATTGGTTCGTCGTTCAACAGAACGGTATGCTTCTACGATGAAAGTCAATGTGTTCGACGACAATGGCGTGAGTCATTTTTCGCTGATCTACAATATGAGCCGGTACGCTCAGTCTTTCAGTTGTGCCCAATGCCATCGGGTGTTTCACCGTTCCCCCCACTTACATCGCCACGAGAAAATCTGTACGAACGTTGTGAATCGAGTATATCCGGGTGGTGTGTATCATAATACGCCTACTACTTTCCAGGAACTGGCCGATGAGGGTCTTATCATACCGGAGCAGGACCGTTATTTTCCCTACCGGGCGTGTTACGATTTTGAGGCCCTGTTGGAGCCCATGGACATGTTTTCAGCGAAAACGCAGTGGACGCAGCGCCATATTCCTCTGAGTGTGAGTATTTCGAGCAACGTACCTGGCTATGACGCTACACCGGTGTGTTTCGTGTCCACTGGGGATTCCCATGAGTTGATCACCCGCATGATGGAGTATTTAGAAGAAGTCAGTGCGGCTAGTACAGAACTATTGGTGTCCAAGTTCCAGGACGTACTGGACCAACTGGACGATCGGATTCCTATACCGGGTGTAGCGTTTAGTGACGATGAAGAGTCCGAGTCCGAGTCGGAGCCCGAGTCGCAGCCCATGCAGTCGCAGGATGTGCCTTTACCGAAACCGTATGCGGAGAAATTGAAAGTGCGCTTCCTACAATATCTAGGCCAGTTACCGGTGCTAGGTTTCAACTCGGGGCGATATGACTTGAACATGGTGAAGGAATTTCTTTACCCCTACTTGGCCCAGGCGAATACCATCAAGTCCGTCATCAAGAAGATCAATAATCATATGGCCCTCACTACCACATCACTGCATTTCCTGGATGTACGGAACTACTTAGCTCCTAATTATAGCTATGATCAGTGGGTGAAGGCGTATGACTGTGCACACACCAAAGGGAGGTTCCCTTACACGTATATATCGACGCTCGACTGTTTGGAGGAAACACAGTTGCCACCCCGGGATGCGTTCTTTGATGACTTGAAGCAAGTGGAATGTCCCGAAGACACGTACCGGGAACTACAGCAGGTATGGAACGATCAACATATGCAGACCTTGCGAGATTTCCTGATATGGTATAATAACCTAGATGTGGTTCCTTTCCTGGAAGCGGCCGAGCAAATGGTTCAACTCTTTCGTCGTGAGATGCACGTCGATATCTTCAAGGAGTGCTTGAGTTTACCGGGTCTGGCGCTTCGCCATCTTTTTCAAGCGTGTCCTACGTACTTCTCGCTGATACAGCAAAAAGATGCAGACATGCATGATTGTCTAAAGCAGAACATTGTGGGCGGACCGAGTCTTATTTTTCACCGTTACCACGAGAAGGACGTCACTACTCTCCCCAATGGAAAACCCTGTGCTAAGATCATCGGTTTCGATGCCAATGCCTTGTACCTGTGGTCTCTGGCCCAACCTATGCCCAGTGGCCATTATACACGTTGGTTGGCGGAAGGTCGGCATTTTACACCGCAACGCACGCCCTACAAGCATCTGGCTGATCAGTGGTTGGATTGGGAAGCCTATCGACGGGGAATTTATATACGACACCAAACCAACGCCACAGAGAAGCGCATAGGAGATCGTCGACTCCCCGTCGATGGGTTTGCCCTGGTGGGTGGGACACCGACCGTATTTCAATTTTACGGTTGCTATTGGCACGGCCACGGATGTCATTTCAGCGCTGGACGCTTCAACGAACGACGTGGAAAAACACCGGAAGAATTACGGGAAGAAGTGGTGGAGAACGGTGATTATGTGAAAGAGAGAGGATACCATCTGATCGAAATGTGGGAGTGTGAATTTCACACCATGTGCCAGGCCCTGCCCCATTTACGGCGCTTCCTAAAAGAGCGCGAGTACCCCTTGAGTCGTCGGCGACTCCTGAGTCTGCCACAGATGTTCGACGCCATTCGTTCGGGGGACCTCTACGGCTTTGTCGAATGTGATTTGCATGTTCCCGACACTCTCAAGCCCCTCTTCGCCCAGTGCCCTCCCATCTTTAAGAACACGCTGGTGGGTCGGGATGATATTGGAGACACCATGGGAGCCTATGCGGAGCAACACGAGTGTTTGCCTCAACCTCGACGGATGTTGATTGGCAGTATGTGGGCCGAGAAAATCTTGCTGGGCACTCCCTTACTGCAGTGGTACATGAACCACGGTTTGGAAATTAACAAAATATACCAAGTGATACAGTACGTACCCCACGCCTGTTTTGCGGAGAATGCCGGCATCGTGACGTCGGCCCGTCGTCAAGGTGATCAAGACCCGAGTCAGGCCATCATCGGTGAATCGTGGAAGTTGACGGGCAATGGTTACTATGGAAAAACAGTCACGAACCAGGATAAGCACGTGAACGTGAACATTTGTACTACTGCCCAAGCCCGCAAAAAAGTGAATTCTCCTCTGTTTCGGTCCGTGGACGTCATCGATGACGACACGTATGAAGTCACTTCAGCCAAGAAGACTATCCGTTACAACCTACCCCTGCAGATTGGATGTATGGTATACCAGGTGGTCAAGCTGAGGATGCTGCAGTTTCTCTATGATTTCATGGGTGTGTATTTTAATCCATCAGACTGGCAACTCATGGAGATGGATACGGACTCGGCCTACATGGCCGTCTCTAATGCGGATTGGGAGTCCCTGGTGCAACCGGAGTTACGTACCCAGTATGAAGCGGAACGGGACCAGTGGCTACCTCGACGTGACCATTACCAGTACGATAAGCGTACGCCGGGCCTCTTCAAGCTGGAGTGGAGTGGGGATGCTATGATTGCTCTCTCCTCCAAGACGTATTACTGTTACGGGGGAGACGAAAATAAGTTTAGCTGCAAAGGGGTGAACCGGCGCGATCCTAACATCGACAAAGCCTTGTACCTGAACGTACTGCAAAGCCAGGCCAGTGCGAGTGGAACTAACCGAGGATTTCGGGTGGTGGACCACCAGATGCGGACGTACATTCAGCAACGAGACGCCTTTACTTTCTTTTACCCGAAACGGAAAGCCCTGGCCGATGGCATCAGTACCACTTACTTGGACTTGTGAAAAAAAATGTGGAACACACACACACACACACACACTATGAACTGTTGATACAGGAGTTAAAAAACTATAAAAGTCAGGACGGCCGAGTGGTCTCGAATCCTACTCCTGACATAATTTTTTTGTACCTTAACCATACTATTCTATTTGTACCCTGTATTCTATTGTACATAGTGTAACCCTTCTTGTTGACTTAAATAAAAAAAAAAGTCAAAACCATCATTTTTGTGTTTTTTCATGAATTTTTATTGAACATCAATGAACGTCAGAACAACAACGTCATAACAATAACGTGATAATAATAAAAAACAAGTGGCCTGCGCGCAGTGATCCTCATGGTACTCATATGAACAGTCACAATCAAAGCGTGACTGAGATACATCTTTTTTTTACATGACGACTCTATAACGAATATTATGGATTAAGAATACTGATCAGCGATACGGGTTTGATATTTTTGGAACATCATGATGTCTTGCCGGCCTCATTGAAAACTGTTGACCGCTTCTCTCTTGCAGGAAACAAGCCTATGTTTATGTATACTATGATTGTCTTTTGAATTTGGTGCTAATACTGTTATGTGGAAAATGGAATAGGTCTTTGGATTATGGACGCGGATATTCTCTAATGGACGACGGCTGGATTATGAATGACGGACTAGACGCTTGTAATTAAGTTAACCAGAGAAATGGAGCATGCACATTAAAACGAGAGGCCGTCCAGTCATAGACGAGGACATCACGGTCTTCGGCTTGACAATAATCATCAAACATGTGTACAATGGTTGGCATAGAATGTCCTCTACTCCGGTGAGTGAGATAAAACACACAGTACTGTCCGCACACACTACTCAAGGGTCCTTGTAATCTTTGAGTATTCCAACGCCACACTGTAGTAGATACGTCCATGAATTTCACCAAATCGGGATGTAGGGGTGCAAGTCCGTAGGAATCAAAGTATTCGCCTTGGCCTAGGTGTCCACGTACACAGCTACCCAATGTTCACCGGGTCGAGACCCCGGGTCTGTATTCAGGATTAGGCTGCTGGGGTGGTGGCGTGGGTGGGAAACACATTGCGTGGAAACACACCTCGAAAGGGGACCTTAGGATCTCGCTGGAGTATGGCCATCAGCTGCTCTGTATCCATGACTCTAGTTGGCGTAGTCACACAGCACGTTTCTTTGCTGATCCACGCTGATGACGTTATCAAACTCGGCGTAGCAAATCACGTTAATGGTCTGGCCTAGAGCGGTGGCAAACCGCAGTTCGAACCGTAGGTTTCCTTTCTTCAGCAAGGCCAGTTGATGATCGTGTTCCAAGGTGGGGGTGAGGTCGAAGGCGAACAACGTGTACCCACGGTAAAAGTCTCGTCGAGTGATGGTATTTCCTTCGTCCTGGTTGTTTTGTCCTGTGGCTGTAAACAGGTTCAGGTAGCTCCGCACATAGTTTTGGTTACCAAAATCTGGTTGTAATGGCCGGGCTGGAATTTGATGGCCAGCCACGTGCAGTGCCAAAAAGTTCAGGTTGAAATGTTGAAAGGCGAACGGGTTCTCATCCCACGCTCCATTGAAAGCGGTGTTGGTCACACACGCCACGGTAAGACGTTTAGGGAGATCCCCTAGAAATAAAGTTTCACGATTGGCCATCATCGTACCGGCTGGCACAGAGAACACCTTGGTCTGTACGCGTCGGATGGGGTACAGGGCTGGTTTTTTCGATAAGGCTTCCATGTGACTCACCAACACCCCCTGTTGCAAATCCACCGTACGCACAAACAGGGCTGCATCTTCTAGGACGATCTTGTAATTGGGGGCCGCTCCACCGGCCATCAAGGCGAACGCAGGTGTGGAACGGATCAACTTCATCTTGATGGATACACCGTTCATCATGTAGCGGTCTTGCAGGAACAGATCGGCGTGCAGTCGCCCCATCATATCGACGGACTTGCTATCGGCTGTCAAGTTTTTGCGCGCGGTCAACCCATTATTGGCAGCGAGCACACTATTCATGGAGCCGGGTGTATCCTTGTAGTACAGCGCGGCTTGCAAGTGGGATTTTTTGGCATCTGCACCGTACGACAACAGCGTCTCCATGTAGGCTCGGTACGGGTACGTATTGGTCGACGTACTGATGAGTCTATCGCTCATACTCATATCCACCTGTTCGAACAAGGAGTGCAGCCAAAGATTCACCGGGCCTACTATCGCATCGTCCGCTAGGGGGGCCCCGGCTCCGTCCACTATTTTGGCTTTCACGTACAAGTAGGTGTGGGCTAAATCCAGGTAGGCCGTATCTTTGTTTTCAATGGTAAATTCCACAGGTCCCGTCCCCGTCAGGCTAGCCAGGGGTCGATGTTCTACCCAACGTCCTTCGGCTACACTGGTTTGGGTGGGTGGAATAGTCCACAAATCCCATTCACTGTTGGTAGACGGACACGACTCGGAGTGAATGAATGCCATTATGCGAAGATGTCTCTCCTACTACTCTTCTTCTTCTTCTTGGTCTTATTCCTCCGGGGTGTGCGTCGTCGGTGTGCTGGACGTCGAATGACTCTTCGCTGTGTCCGTGGTTGTCTTTTAAGGGCTTTGGCGATCAAGACGCTGCCTGCTTCTTTAGCCCGTCGTTTGAAGGCTTGTCGGGGTGCTGTGCCTCCCATCACATCACCGGCCACGCGCAATCCACTGCGTACCGCTTGTTTCCCCACCGCTTTGACACCCCGTGTCACCAAGGGTAAGAACGTTTTCACAATGCTGCCCAGTATGTTCCCCAATCCGTGACCTCGTTGCATGCGTGCACCGCTAAAGATGGACAAGCCTCCTCCCGTTTGTTTCTTGTAGTAGTCGGCATAGCTGGGCGTATGGCACTGGTAAGGCACGTACATTATACGAAGTGAGGAGAACGGGCTTGTCGGAAATGAAGTGTCAGCACCACTTTCCCTCGTTCGAATGCGACCGGGTGTCCCGTGTCATCTCTTATATCCACCATGATCGTGTTGATATCGGTATGTCGTACGGGCAGGTAGAGTATATGGTTGAAACTCTGGTTGACTTGATTGCCATACGTCTTGCTAATGGGGACCACCCGTAACAGAGGTGTGTTCACATCGCCCACAATATGGCTGTCCACTGCGTCCGAGTAGACGTAGAGTCCGTACATGCCTACTTTCATATCCATCACAACGTCACCGTTGTCGGTGGTGGGCCCCGTGTACACGCTGTAAGGCAGACCTAACATTTGCTGTAGTGTAGGACTGAGTTTCACAGCCACGTTAGGGCTCAGCCGGATACAGGCCTTGTCGTTGTGTGCGTTGACAGCCAAGATCACGTGATTCTTGAAGGGAAGGCTTTCATGGGTTTTGAACTATTCGTGACCTCCCGTAGAGACTTGTACTCCAACAAGGACAGCAGACCCTCTATGAACGTTTGGGGCGTATCGTATTGGCCTTCGGGGAGAATCAGTTTGGTTACTTTGCCTTCGTAGGTGACGTCGTACCATACTTCTTGGTCTCGTACGTTGTACCATGAGTAAGGGTACTGAATATCTACCAGTCCACATTCCCACCGGCCAGGTAAATGTAACGGTTGTGGTAATTGAGTCACATACTTGGCCAAGGTGTTGTCAGGAAACACATCGAGTGAACTATTACTGGGCAACGTCAGGTAAAACATGACGACTGAGCTGTTCTGGCTTCTGCATCGTGTTTTTATAGGGGTGCCCCTAGTAGGGTTCCCAGGCCTTGGGCGCCTTACCTGGGCGTTGTGATCGTCGCGGTGACTTAGATCTGGTAGGTACCCGTCGTCGTTGTGGTGTTTTGGGTGGTGACATGGGGGCCCAAGAAGAGGAGGGTGGTGGTGGTGGTGGTTGGTGTCGGGTCGATTGCTGCATAAAGGCCCATCGGTTAGGATTCCCTACCAATTCTTGAGGGGTGTGTGTGTCTTTTAATCCCTGAGCAAAGGCTTCCCAGCCCGGTGGATTAGAGTGTTTGCGAGAACGTACTATATCGTTGATCAAATCGGTCATATGAGACCCCGGCACCACTTGGTTTCGAATCAGCAGTTTTCCCTCATCGTTCCAACCCATATCGGAATTCTGTTTCACCCGGTCCAACAATAAACGCGCCTTGGTCTTGAAGGCTTTAGGCACACTGGCCAACACTTCCCCTTCCAGCTGAGGTGAGGGTGGCGGCGGTGTGAGTGTGGGCGTTGCGGGTAGTTGTACTACTCCCTCTATATTGATCCATAAACGTCTTGTACCGGTTCAGCGTATGATGGTAGAGTTGAATTTTCTCGTGATCGGGTAGTCGACGTTGGAGTATACTATTCATCTCTTCGTCCAGAGACTGGAGTTGTTGCACTGTGGCAGGGACGGGATAGGGTGATTGCAAACTCTGTAACAGTCGAGGTTCCACCAGCATCATTTTTTTCGTATGTTCCATGACGTTAGCGTCCCAAGATGGAGCCTAGTAACGGTCCCAGTACGGTAGCGGCTAAGGGTGCGAGGAGTGCGCCGAGAAATCCACCTCGCTGTAACACCTGTTTCTTTTTCTTGACACTACCCGTCTTCTTCACCAGCGTTCGGAGACCCGCCTTGTGCCGCTGCAATTTCCCTTTCTGCAGAGGACTGAGCGGAACATTGCCTTTTAACACATTATGCGCCACTTCACACAAACACCGTACCAAGTCGGGATCCGCGCCGCGCACCAGGGCTCGGCCCACCTCCGGTGGCGCGCTGCGTAATACGCGGAGGGCCGGCGCGTGCTTGCGTATCCGTGCAGACATGATCAGGAAGTGACGGCTAGAGTGGGTTGTTGCTTCTTTTTATTTGGGTGTGTACACCGTCTGCACCTCTCCGGGAAAAATGTGGGTGCGCAATCGAAGGGGTGAGGGGGTGTCTTGTTTCAAGTCGATGAGTAGATACCCGTGAGCTCCTTGGGTAGCATCTTCAAAGGCTTCTCGTACAAAGGCCGTGTTTTTAGGGTATATCTGTTGGGCCAGGTGCATAATTTGGGAAGCGTCTCTGGGGTTTTTGAATAACACCACATACTGAGCATTCAAACTAATGTTCCTGTGCTCTTTGTTCTTACTGAAGAGATTCTGCACGATGTAGATGATGCTCAACCGACGATGATGGCTTCCTTTGGTAAAGAGACGGGTGATTCGACTGTCCGTTTCCGTCATGAGATCGTCCACCACGACCAACGTGTCTTCTGGGATGTCGTCAGGGGGTAATCCTTCCACTAAGGTGAGTGCCGGGAGACGTGCCAGTTCCTCGTACGCCGGTTGCCAAGCTCCATAACACCACAGGATGCGAGCTACGGGAGGTGAAATGAGGGCTGACCCGTGTTGGATGAGGCGTTGAACGAAGTGTGTTTTTGCCGACCCTGTCGGTCCAGCGATGAGACACGTGAAAGGATGCTGCCACCGAGGATCCATAGTTTTATGAGGGTGATTTAGGGTTCGGATCCCACCGGGCGCTCGTAGTGGAACGGTGGGTACCGTTGCCGTGGTAAACGTGATTCACCGGAGTCCACTCTAAATGTTTTTAGCGTCGTGGGTGGTGTACTGGGTGAGGGGTGTCTCAGGGTAGACGGAGGCTGGTGATCAGGTCGAGTCGTAGTAGTACGGGGCGTCGTAGGAGTGTGTGGGTGTCTCTGGGTTGATACGGCGGGAGGCTGGCGGTGAGGTGACGTCGTGGATGGGGTCGGCCGCGTCGTAGGAGTGTGTGGGTGTCTCTGGGTTGATACGTGGCGGTGAGTTGACGTCGTGGATGGGGTAGGCCGCGTGGTAGGAGTCGTAGTGGTGGTGGTGGTGGTGGATGATTGAGGTGGAATTGTTGGACGAAGGGTGTTGAAACAGGATATCACGTACGCCAAATCGTAGAACACGCCTCCAAATAAGGTACCCAGAAGCACTACTAGACACACTACAGTACCGACTTGTGCTTTTCGAGTCCGTAACAGTAAGGGTAGATGTGCACTATCCATGGTACAACCCTACACTGAAGGATGGAGGTGATAGGGGTTAGAATTTATAGGCGTTTCATGTCACGGCCTGACACCCAGGAATTAAACGAACGGGGCCAACCTTGCTATTTGACGAAATGATAGGGGATGCCACGTCGACGTTCCGTTTTCAACATCTTTTCCACCGTGTAGTAGTCTTTCGGTGTTTTCACTATGGGTTGTAATTCTGCCTCGTAAAACGTGCCTTGCAGTGTTTCTCCTTGTAGATCTTCCAGTTGATAGACGTGTGGCTGTCGAGGTTTATGGCGAACGATGACAAAGTGCTCGTCACTCCAGTTCGGCAAGTAACTTTTCTCAAATTGTCCTTTCACTTTACTGATGCGTACCACATCTCCGCGTTTGTAACGGGGTGACGTGAGTGGTGGTGGACTGGGAGAGTACAGCGTACCACGCACTTGATGTTCGTTGCGTTCTGTCACATCGAGGGGAGCTCGCTGGATACTGCGATGATAGGCTCGATTGTACCCTTGGACCAGTTGAGGTAGTACATCGATGTACCGTCGGGTGTTTTTGGCGGTAAAAAACTTGTACATTCGTCCTTTGAAGGTACGATTGAATCGTTCCACCACAGAGGCTTTGGTCTCGTTGTACGTATGGAAGAAAAATACCTTCTGTTTCTTAAGAAAGGCTTGAAAGGGTCGGTTGAGAAATTCTGTGCCTTCATCCGTTTGCAAATAGAGGGGTTTGCGCCCCGTCTTGAAAATCTGCTGGAACGCCCGTACCAGATTCTCTCCTGTTTTGGTGCGAATGGGTAGATACAGGTCAACATGTACCGATGTCCATCATTGTGGGGTGCAAATCGACTCATATCCACTAAATCAGCCTGCCATTGTGCGTCTATGCCTCCTACGATGACTCGGTTACGGCGAAAATGTCGTCGGGCTGCTCGATGTAAACTATAAGTGTCTTGGGCTTTTAACCAGTCTCGAACTTCAGTTCGACTGATGCCTTGGGAATGGGCAGCTCGAGCGAGCGCTCCCACAGCGCTATACGCGGCTGGACTGGTAGGGTTGTAATACAAATCGGTTAACACCTTGTTCACACGCCACGTAGATGCCGACCCTTTTCCCTTTCGGGACCCCCTCATCGGGATGCCTGTCTTCCTACCCCTCATCGGGGTGCCCCTGGGTCCCCGTCGGGGTGTGGTGTGTTCGCTTCATGAGGTGACACTGACACTCTAGCCTCTGTGCACCCTATAGATATAGTACTTTTCCTGGGGAGTTCCAAGGCTGTATCGGGTTCATGTAGT
The DNA here is from genome assembly GCA_036873755.1 of Hanleya hanleyi. NCBI lineage: Eukaryota > Metazoa > Mollusca > Polyplacophora > Lepidopleurida > Hanleyidae > Hanleya > Hanleya hanleyi. Next base: position 41,514 of record JAVTVY010052952.1, on the reverse strand, counting down.
TGTTCATGGGGTTCAGCCAGCGCGTCCTCCATAGCACGAGCCCATCCCAACTGGTCTGATGATCGCTCGTCCGGTGTAAACAGCTGGTCCACAATAGGCACCACTTTCTCCAAGGCTGACCACAGATCGGGGACTAGGGTGAAGCCTCGCGTAGGGTCTTGGTAGCGGCCCAGGCGTAGGAAGAAGGTGGCACGGTATACGTAGATGGCATTGTCTATGTGGATGAGGTTTCCGTCGAGCTCGCCGCTCAACACCCGTTTAAATTTGGTCCAGGCGTCACGAGGTAGCGTCACCGTATTCGATACGGTCTCAGCGGGCGACCAGCAAATATCTCCACGGTCTTCCACCAGGGTGACTTTATCTTCATAGACGTGTAACCCCACCTGGGGTGTAAGGGGGAGGATGGCTCGTAGGTCGGGTGACATGCTTGCTCCAATGTCGAACGGTGAATGACACACACTCTTTCTCACCCTGGTATTTATAGTGTCAATACCAGGTGGGCACAGACTGAGTCGTACTATTCTGTGAGGGAGTCCTGTAGAGATAGTACTTCATCGACCATGGGGACTACTTGTTCCAAAGCCGTCCATAGATCGGGGTCCAGAGTAAAACCACCTTGCTTGAGACAGAGGAGTCGAGCAAAATAGGGACCGCGGAAAATGTAGACGTCGTCACACAGGTGAATGCTATCACCGTCGAGGTCACCCAATAACACCCGTTTCAAGGTAGTCCAGCCTTCCGGGGATAAAGAGACACGCGCTGGTTCAGACGTACACCAACACCTACTGTCGTCATCGATGAGCTCCACGCGTTGGGGATACAACAATAGGGTGCAGTCCGGTGTAAGAGTGCGGGTAGCTACAGAGTGCGCCTGGGGGTGGAGTACGTCGTGGACGTCGGTGATAATAGCTTTCAGCGCCTGCCATAATGCCGGACGGAGTAGGATAGAGGCACCACCACACTGTTCTAACCGGGGAAAAAAAGAATCATCTCTACCACTTCGTAGGTAGACACCGAGTCCCACGTGCATGAAATCGACTTCGGGCTCTTTTCCCTGTAACAACCGTGTCAATAGAGTCCATCCTGCTAGGGTTAAACATAGCTTCACCTCTCGGGGATGTTCTTCAATGAGCTGCAGTTCATGGTCATAGACGATGAGGATGACGTCAGGCGTGAGTTGGAAGAAGGCAAGCTCCGCTCCGTGCGCTGCCATAGTGGTGAATGACAAAACACCGACGAGGCAAATGTGTATATATCGATTCTTTCCCTTCGTGAAAGTCCGTGATGACTCGTGAGTAAAAACCCCTAGTCCGTAGCCGTACACGTTATAGGTGCGCACCTCTCTCTCTCTCTATCCGTACCCGTATACGTTATAGTTTTTATTCCACCCTCACCCTTCGTGAAAGTCCGTGATCATTCGGGCTGTAATCAATACACGCAATCATTTAACCTAGGAATTGACGAATTTGGTGCAAAATCAGAGGATTGTGAGTTAACCCAGGAAGGGTGGTGGCGCGGACCTGGGCGTAGGCACCTTGTAGGCCACCAATCAGCATCCATTCTAATGTTATAAATAGACGCAATCATTTAACATGGGAATTTGCACTAGGTGAATTTTCGTGTAAAATGAAGGGATTGTGACGACACCCAGAATGCATCACTGGCGCCAGTGGTGTACATGCGACCCTTTTCAGGGCCAACCCCAATGTTATATCAATACACGCAATCATTTAACGTAGGAATTGTGAATTTGGTGCAAAATCAGCGGATTGTAAATTAACCCAGGAAGGGTGGTCGCGCGGACCTCGGTGAAGACACCTTGTAGACCACCAATGAGCATCCATTCTCATGTTATTAATAGACGCAATCATTTAACATAGGAATTTGCTAGTGCGAATTTCGTGTAAAATGAAGAGATTCTGACGACACCCAGAATGCATCACTGGTGTACATGCTCCCCTTTTCAGGGCCAACCCCAATGTTATATCAATACACGCAATCATTTAACGTAGGAATTGTGAATTTGGTGCAAAATCAGCGGATTGTGAGAGTAGGCAGCTTGTAGACCATCAATAAGCATCGACTCTAATGTTATTAATAGACGCAATCATTTAACATAGGAATTTGCTAGTGCGAATTTTGGTGCAAAATGAAGGATTGTAAATTAACCCAGGAAGCGTGGGGGCCCCCACTATTGGCCAATCAGCAGACCCGAATAAGAGCCAATGAGATGTCTATAAAAGAGCCAATCCGCTATCGCTAAAAAGAACCAATGAAGCCAGCATCACCGAGGTTGAAACAGCCAATGAAAATCACCTGTATGTCAGTATAAAGCCAGCGGGAGCGTGGTGAGCGGCATTCCAAAACCTTTCACCAGACTGACAAGACGTATTGAAAGAAAAAATGGCCAACAACAACAACAACAACAACAACAACGGAGTGAGGAATGTCAGGGTGGTGAAGATGTCCACCACGGGAGCTGTGGCGAAAATAGTGGCGTCCAGAAGAGAAAAGAACAAAATGATCAAGGCGGTGAAAGATTTTTGGTTGGGACAAGTCCGTGAATGGTGCAGACAAGTGGACAATGATTTCAGTCCGGAGGCAGCCAACATTCTGCGTGCCCTCATCATTACCGCCAGAACAGTGAGCGACGAGGCCTGGTTGGTCCATTTAAAAGAGGCATTGGAGGAATTGCATCCTGAATCTCCACCACAAGAACAAGAACAAGAACAACAAGAGCCAGAATTTGTGGATATCAGCGCCATACAACCAGCCAATTTCCTCCAAGACATGCCCATTTCTGACCACGATGAGGCACAACACCGGTACACATTACAGCCATACAGCTATTTTTCAGTCAGCGATATGAGTAGACAGGAAAACTCACCCTGAAGAAAACAGGGTCAACAAATTGACTTCAACGGCCCTTTTCAGGGCCAACCAATTACTCCGAAAGGGGGAACTTCTAACTTGGCACATTCAATTCAAATCACAGGTCCTACATCATGTCCTCTATATTCTATAGTATTACCAATCTCCAACGCCAAAAAACAATCCCTGCCCCCGTCAACGGCCCTTTTCAGGGCCATCCCCTTACTTCCAACACACAGGGTTTTTTTTCTCAGTGTTTTAGGGCTAACCCATGCAAAAATTTTGTGCAAAATGAGCGGATTGTAAATTAACCCAGGAAGGGTGGTCGCGCGGACCTCGGTGTAGACACCTTGTAGACCACCAATGAGCATCCATTCTCATGTTATAAATAGACGCAATCATTTAACATGTGAATTTGCACTAGGTGAATTTCGTGTAAAATGAAGGGATTCTGACGTCACCCAGAATGCATCACTGGCGCCAGTGCTGTACAAGCGACCCTTTTCAGGGCCAACCCCAATGTTATATCAATACACGCAATCATTTAACCTAGGAATTGACAAATTTGGTGCAAAATAGGCGGATTGTGAGTTAACCCAGGAAGGGTGGTCGCGCGGACCTGGGTGTAGACACCTTGTAGGCCACCAATGAGCATCGACTCTCATGTTATAAATAGCCGCAATCATTTAACATGGAAATTTAGACTAGGTGAATTTGGTGTAAAATGAAGGGATTCTGACGTGACCCAGAATGCATTGGGGTAATATTATAAAGATAGGAATGGACTTTAACCTGGAAATTGATGTGTTATTTACCTATTGTTACCTAGGTATGTGTGCATGTGCAGGAGTTGGTGTTATTTTATTTTTTTGTGCTTTGAGTTTACAAGTTTCCTCTTTCGGAAAGATGGGTTGGCCCTGAAAAGGGCCTTTGAAAGATGTAAGGGATTACATCGTTGGGAACAGGTCGGATTGTCTTCTCACAATACACACCGGGCATGTCAACGCTATGAGTTTACACACTAGGGGGTTGTAATCGTCCGGAAGCTCTGGTAATCGGGCATGTCGGTGTATACAGGCTATACACAAGGCTTGATGCCCACAGGGGAAAATGGCGTATTTGGCGAAGTGATTACAGCATTCCACGCAGCGTAAATATTGTGCTGCTTGGCATTCTGTGTTGGGTGCCAGTCTTTTTTCTATTGCGGTAGCGTAGTGCATGACGTCTTCAATTTGTTCGATTTCTTTTTCGCTTATTTTTCTTCTGTTCTCTCTTATTCTGTTTTTTCTTGAGTCTTTCTTTTTCTGGTACTCTCTTTTTCTGTGTTTTCTTGAGTCTTTCCTCTTCTCCTCTTTTCCTTCTCCTTCTTCTCCTTCTTCTTCTTCTTCTTCTTCAGCTTGGAGGCTTTGTTCTTCATGTTGCTGTTTGTAGATATCTTCTAGCACTCGGTCCATTTCGTCAAATCGTTGGTATTCGAGTGCCGTAAGATCCGGTGTCGCTCCTGGGTGGTGACTAAGATCCGGTGTCGCTCCTGGGGGGTCACTAAGATCCGGTGTCGCTCCTGGGGGTCTTCATTATCGCCGCCGCCCTGTGGTTGGTGTTCATCTTTAAATAGGTCTTGTATAATATCATCCAGCCATGGCTCATCATGTACCATATCGATGTTCTCTAGCGGTTGTAGTTCATCATCTATCATGAACTCTTGTAACAGGTTGTCAATATCCATGGTTTCAGCCAGGGATGACTCCATGACTGGTGAATTTGCACTGGTAAAATGAAAAGCTTCTCCACGTCTCATACAGACTGGCATAATTGTGAATGAATCACTAAATACTGCGCGCTATTTATAGTGTAACGCGCGGACGTCAGCGAAATTTTTATATCACATCTTTGTGCTGACTTACGCTGGAGAAATATTTTGTGTTTCTTTTCCAATTTTAAACCGGTGTCATTTTGCAATAAATGCGAGTGCACGTATAAAATTTATTTCAAGTTGAACTGGGGCAACTGATCGTGTAGTATTGAAAAATTTAGAAGGGTAGCGGTAGACTAAGCCACTATTTTAATGATTTTATCGATTTTTAGACCCGTAACGTTATGGTTAGGGTAGTGTGGAAAACCCGGTACACTGGAAATAAATCGGTTTTCCTGGGTAAAAATACGTCAAGTATGTTCCTCACAGCCTTATAATGTCACCCTGAAAATTGTAGCCAGTTTATCGAAAGAAAACTAGAAAATTTTATCACACGGGCTACGATAACACAGCACTATACAGTGTGCAGGCAAAATGTGAGTACAGCTATGGGTGTCAAATGGGGTGTGTTACCGTAGCCGGTGTGATACGATAAAATTTTCTAGTTTTCTTTTCGATAAACATGCTGCAGTGAACTCACATTTATTGCAAAAAATGAGACCGGTTTTAAAGTTGGGAAAATAAAACACAAAATATTTTTAGCAGGTACCGCCATCTTGGACCCACTCCCACAGCCGCCATTTTGAACCCACCACCACCCACAGCCGCCATTTTGGTCCCACCACCTCCCACAGCCGCCATTTTGAACCCACCACCTCCCACAGCCGCCATTTTGGTCCCACCACCACCCACAGAACGCCTAGACTATAAATAACGCGTAGTATGTTGCCATTTATTCACAACTACAATCATGGGTACAAGACGAAGGCTATTCAACGATCCTAGAGAACACAGAGAGGTGATTACGAGTGAAGAACATAACGATGGAGTGACAATAATTACAAGCATTACAAACGGACGAACAGCATTTAAAGATCAAGTGTCCCGTGTGTAGGAAGCAGGTGGCCGGGGTAAAGAGAATCTACCGCTCCTAAAACAAGTGTCGTAACACTTTTTCAAAGGCCCTTTTCAGGGCCAGCCAATGTTTTCGAAAGAGAACTTCTAAACTCAAAGCACAAAAAAAAACACCAGCTCCCATCACCCCTATGAAAAAACCTAAGGTCTTCACCACAATAGACTATTAATGTTGAATTTTTTTAATGCAATTATCTTTGCAAAAGAATGAACACTAACAGCCATTTTTTGAATTTTCTACTATTTTTATTAACACAAATAGAATGAACGTGTTCACCAGACTCTGGGTATTGAATTTTTAATACAATTATACGCTATGAAGGCGCTTCAATGCACATAGAATGAACACAAAATGAACATAGTGTAGGAATACGTCAGGAGAGAAGCCGTATTTTCAGCTTGAGCAAGACTGGCAGATGATAATGTCTGAATGTTCCAATGCAATAAGACTTGAAAATGTTCAATATTTATACAACAAGACTAACACAATAGAATGAACGTCTTCAGTAAAACTCTGAGTATTGAATTTTAATACAATTAACAGTAAAACTCTGAGTATTGAATTTTTAATACAATTATACGCTATCAAGGCGCTTCAATGAACGTGTAGGAATACGGTAAATGTTTTCAACACCAGACTTGAAATGTTCAATAGTTATGCAACAAGACTTGTTTGAACTCATCATCGTCTTTCCGCCCCTGGTGCACGTAGATGTAGGTAGCAATCTGTTCACGTGGAATTCTGGGAGCGCAGGGAGCTTCCAATGCCAGGGCAATTTGCTCCTCGGTGACGGTCTGTAGTGCCTCAGTGATGAGCGCGTATGAGGGTATTATATTCTCCACACACGTATGCATGTTTATCGCACTGTTGTTCACACAGCCTGCACATGCTTCGATACGCAAGTGTCGAATGCGAGGTCTGACATGATCCAGGAATGTGTCGATGTACTTCTTACAAATATACTGAGTCACCTGGTCAGACAGGGCTTCATGAATTATAGCTGTGAGACTCTGCAACTTCCGCCACGCCGTTATTTTCAAGGTGACACCCTGAGGACAAGGAACACGCTCTTGCGTATCTAACCTCATTTTCCATTTCCGTATATGCACCAGGAGCTGGTCGTTGAAATAGGCACAGCTGACAAAGATGTCGTCACCCACATAAAATTTCGCTTCGTCGCTCCCCTGGTCGCGAGTAACCGCATCGATGGCGTAATCAAGGGTCTGTAGTTTTAGCCAGGTGTCGAAGGTCAAGGCGATATGCCTAGCTGGTCTGTCGTTAAAGGCCGGTGCGTTAAAATGCACTTCTTCGTCTTTGACACTCACAGTTAAATAGGCTGAGAGCTCCCAAATGTTCGTGTGGGCTGCCTGGTAGGCCTGCTGGATAATGTTATTGATCTCCTGCACAGACATAGGAAGTTGCACCTCTTCTTCTTTCACTGGCTCAGGCACTTGCTGGGGCACTGGCTGAAGCACTTGCTCAGGTATTTCTAAAGGTGTTAGTCGGGGCCGTTTGGGTCGTGCAGCGCGTTTGGCAGGTACACCAGACTCTGGGTGCGTACGTTTGCTAACTGTACGCTCTTCGGTGGTGTCCATGACTAAGATATCATCATCTTGTACAACGTGGGCTTGAAGTAGATCTGCTAGTTCTTCATTTCCCGTCTTCTTCAGCCCCTCCACGAAGGCTAGAAATGCATAGGGGGTAGAGCGCAGTAGACCGTCGATGAGGGCTCTGTTTTGTGATGAAGTGGTTTTCTCAGCCATGATATCTTCGACACGCTGTTTCAGGAGTATGTTTTCCTCCATAAGCAGATCACATAATTCGGCCACATGCTGCATTTCATCAATGAGGCGAACACGGTACTTTCGAAGCTTCACTAAAAAGTATGACTCCATGACTGTGGGCTCAGGCTGGTGAGTAACTGCTACGGTGTAATAGTCTGGTGAATTTGCACTGGTAAAATGAAAAAAAGTAAAAGGTTCTCCACAGCTCATACAAGCAGGCAAGCAGGCTGGCTAGAGGTGAGGCAGGCAGGCAGGCAGGCAGGCTAGAGGTGAGGCAGGCAGGCAGGCAGACAGGCTGGCCAGGTCAGTCAGGCAGGCAGGCAGGCAGGCTGGTCAGGTCAGTCAGGCAGGTAGTGCAATGAATACACCCCACCCCTAAAAATCGCCTCCTTTTATACGTTTTCCTACAGCCCGCCATTTTGGTCCCACCACCCACAGCCGCCATTTTGGTCCCACCTCCCACAGCCGCCATTTTGGTCCCACCACCCACAGCCGCCATTTTGGTCCCACGTCCCACAGCCGCCATTTTGGTCCCACCACCCACAGCCGCCATTTTGGTCCCACTCCCACAGCCGCCATTTTGGTCCCACCTCCCACAGCCGCCATTTTGGTCCCACCTCCCACAGCCGCCATTTTGGTCCCACCTCCCACAGCCGCCATTTTGGTCCCACCTCCCACAGCCGCCATTTTGGTCCCACCTCCCACAGCCGCCATTTTGGTCCCACCTCCCACAGCCGCCATTTTGGTCCCACCTCCCACAGCCGCCATTTTGGTCCCACCACCCACAGCCGCCATTTTGGTCCCACCTCCCACAGCCGCCATTTTGGTCCCACAGCCGCCATTTTGGTCCCACCCACAGCCGCCATTTTGGTCCCACCTCCCACAGCCGCCATTTTGGTCCCACCACCCACAGCCGCCATTTTGGTCCCACAGCCACCTCCCACAGCCGCCATTTTGGTCCCACCACCCACAGCCGCCATTTTGGTCCCACAGCCGCCATTTTGGTCCCACAGCCGCCATTTTGGTCCCACCCACAGCCGCCATTTTGGTCCCACCTCCCACAGCCGCCATTTTGGTCCCACCACCCACAGCCGCCATTTTGGTCCCACCTCCCACAGCCGCCATTTTGGTCCCACTCCCACACTTGCACTCAGTGACCCCTGTGACGTCATAGTTACATCCGGGTGAAATAGGGCTCAGATCACCCTTACACTACTACTTGGAGGATACCCGATATTTGATCAATATAGAATAAAAAATAGACTTGCACTTTTCCTTTATCTGTGTCCTAAGCTTCGACACATTTAGAAATAAAACTCATTTATACCCATGAGATTTATGTAATTAGTTTGGCTAAAATTATACTATGGTCGTAAATGGGAAATAAAACTGGATGCTATGACCATCGTTCTGTTCATATTGAAGTGGTCCAGTACATGTATGCTCTTTTTAATGAAGGCACGTCTTGTCAGAAATAAAGTCCGATAGTCTATGGTTATCTATTGAAGAAAATGACTTATGAATAATTTATTATTGTCGGTAAATATAGTAAATGGGTAAGAAGAAAAAAATAGATAAATAAAACTAAAACGAGAAGTAACGGGAAAACATTGGTCTCCCAGGCGGGGAATTGAACCCCGGTCTCCCGCGTGACAGGCGGGGATACTATCCACTATACTACCTAGGATTGCCATGAGTAAATTTGGCTTATTTTTCAGGTCGATGAAATCTGGAAGACTAGTTTAATTCAATGGAAAATCTATCACAAACTGAAATTACTAATGTCAAAATGACTATTTCCATGATGTAGAATAGTTGTACATGTAGATAAAGGATTTCTATGTTTTGTTTAGATATCCGAACAGAAGACAAGATATTATATATTAACCATATTAAGCTGTTAGAATATATGTATTCCCCTGATAAGGCAGAACATTAAATGTTATTAAACATTTCACAGACATAAACAGACATTCTTAATTTATTGTCATCAAGTTTTGACATTGTCTCGCTATTTAGTGTACATGTGTACACAAATGAAATATAATCTTACTGTTCTTCAAAATTGTGGTGAAATGAGATAACTGTAATCTGTATTTGAGTGTATAACCGCACATGCAATGGTTGAAAAAGCATGCTAGTGGCGCCTGGGTTAAAGTAAAAACTACCTTATGTAAACCTCCCATAATGTATTGCATGGTCATACAAACAATTCTGAAATATCAGATATACATGTACTTTTCTCCAGAATTACATTTAAAAAGTAAAAAAAGTGTCCAGGTTTGCCCCAGGTTTGGTGATCACTGGGACACTCACTGTGGTGCATTAATTAGAACAATAATCAAAATTCAATTTAAATCAATTATATACCGTTATATTTCATATGAGTTTAGAAAATTCAACAGCGATAGTTAACTTAGTTGCTATTTTGGACCCCCGCATTACAAAATAAAATATTTCTCAGAGGCCAAATCTGAAGACAAGATGTTTGTGTGATTCCCATTCCAACGGAAGCATTTGAGTTTGGAATATTTAGTAAAATTCATCAAATCTGATGGTATTACTAATACTACTATCTATGAAACAAAATAATGCACTTTATTACATTTCAGAATGGAAGTAAATTTCGCCATTTGCTTACTATTGTCCTACATGTAGTTTGCCCCGAAAAAAAGTGTCCCAGTTCGCCCCGGTTTCATACATTCTTCTGTTTTGTTGTTGACACAAATACATACATCTGAGATAATAAATTGATACAACTAAATTGTACATTTGCCCATCCTCTATCAATAGTATCAAAACAATGATAAAGTACCGTAGAAAACTTAGTTGGTATAACAAAATATCATCCACAGTCCTGAAAATTTTACATGAACTGTTTCTTGTCCGTAATTTTTTATCACTGATAGTTTTTACTTATACTCAATATAGGTGTTGTACGGGGATGGTAGCTTTCTGCTGATAATAATTTCATGTGATTCCTGTAATTTGTCTTGTCCCACTGTATCTCAATCTCAATGTCAATATGTCTATATCCAAGACATTTATCCACTGGTGTCATACATGTTCACATATATATTCTACATATTACTGTCTGCTTTGTGTATCTTTCATTATAATGTGACACGTGTCGGTGATTATATTTTTTTGCAGCGCGTTGGCTTTGTGTGGCATTTTTATACTTATATATGCTGGATTCTATTCCATCGCGCTATAGATTTCCAATATTGGCTTTATCTACAGGTATCTATGTGACATTTTTTTAAATTATATGCTGTAACAATGTTGCCCGCAATATACACTTAAGGTACACGAATTTGGGCCCCTATAGCAGAAGTTGAAGTTGAACTTCCAAGTAAATATTACAGTTACCTTTTAGGAGTACCTGGTAATTCTGGACAAGTCGCTAAGTTTCAAACAAAATATTTCTATTACATTTTGTACTAAATGATAGGTTTGTAAAAAAAGCCGGAAGATAGTTTAATTCATTGAAAAAAATATCCCAGATTTTAAATGCTAATGTCAATATGTCTGTTGTCATGACATTCATCCATTGATGTCATACCTGTCTGTATTTATTCTACATATTTCTATCTGCATTACGTACATGTATATCTGTCATTTTAACGTTATATGTGTTGGTGATAATAGTTCCAGCGTGAGCTAAAGTAGGCTTTATCTATCTATGTGACATTTTCTATTATACATGCTGGATTTTATTCCTTCGCGCCAATATTTACTCTGAAATCAAATCCTCGGAAGACACCTTCCCCAACGCAGAGGAAGATATCTGGCAGATATTGTGATACCGGTACTCAAAGTAATCAATATTAGGCTGCACAGGACGGTCTTGGTTTGACATTGATAAGGATTTAGGAATTTCACAGTGTTGCTGTTAAACCCTGATAAAGAGAGGTGTATTTCTTTGAATAATCAGCTGAAATTTGCTGATTTTTCACCTGATTTTGGAAATTTATGGTGTTCTATTTGCGCCAATTTGATCTCGCGCGTCGACTTGCAAAAGTCGACGCACGACGCGCGACGCGAATAGTCGACGTCGTCTTTTGAAACGCGACGTCGCTCTTTCCGTCGCGCGTCGCGCGTCGACTTTTACAATGTTAAAGAGATAGGCCAAAACTCGACGTCGTGTTTCAAAAGTCGACGTCGCCTTTTGAACTATCTCTTAGCATTGTAAAAGTCGACGCGCGACGGAGTGGGCGACGTCGCCTTTCAAAACGCGACGCCGACTTTTCGCGTTGCGCCTCGTGCGTCGCCATTTTTGAAGAATCAAAACTCGACGCGCGACGGAAAAACTCGACGTCGCGTTTTAAAAGGCGACGTCGCCCCCTCCGTCGCGCGTCGTGCGTCGGGTTTTATAATGTTAAAGAGATAGGCCAAAACTCGACGTCGTGTTTCAAAAGTCGACGTCGACTTTTGTCCTATCTCCTAACATTGTAAAAGTCGATGCGCGACGCGCGACGGAGAGGGCGACGTCGCCTTTCAAAACGCGACGTCGACTTTTTCTTTTTAAAAAGTCGGCGCGCGACGCGCGACGGACATTCGCGTCGCGCGTCGCCTTTTGGTTTACAAAAGTGCGCATGTCTGGGGAGCATGTATTCCATATTGTTCACGAGACACAATAAATTATCAATCAAATTATCAATTGAAGTTTGCCACTATACGTTGTACGAACGTATTATATAAAATTCACAATCTTTGTTAACTTTCTTCTTTTATGTAAAGGTGTATGTGTATTTGTACTGTAATGTGTTGTATTATGGTATATTTCACTGTACTGTATGGTATGGTATTGTTTAGTATTGTTTTGTAATGTATTGAGTTGTAATATGTTGAAAATGTCACACTCAAGTTTGTTTCACTCATATGGTGACAGTCAGTTTGGTTGGTGGAGGAAGCCGGAGTACCCGCAGAGAACCACCGCCCTTCGGCAAGTAACTGACAAACTTTCACACATGGACCAGCTGGGCTCGAACCCGTGCCGGTTCAGCGGTGTGAGGCTAGCGATCACCAGCGAAGCGCCTTAGACCACTCGGCCACCGAGGGCCCCTGTTGAATTGTAATATATTTTATTGTAATGTATGGTATTATTTTGCATTTTATTGTATTGTATCGTATCATATAGCCTTGTTCTGTCGTGATTTGGGGTGTTAATTTCGAAGGAAAAAAAAAACATTGTTCACATCTGCGATTTCCGATCCTTGCAGCTTCTGACCGGTGTTGGTAATTTGCTGAGAATTTACTGCAACAAAGCAAGAATGGCAAGATATTTAACATACATGGAGACTATGTACCACATAATTTATTTGTTTCGCTGTCAGATATGTTATATTGCTGATTAACTTTCGAACACTGGTACCTGTGCTCCACAAAACGCACACCCCTCCATCGAGGACAATACGCATCTATTAGCTTGTCAATGTGTTCATATTTCGCCGGACTAATACGTAAAATAAATTCAAGTTTCCAATAATGAACCAAAAGCTTATGTAAGTAACAGTTTTGCAGGAGTAACAGTAACGACTGGAAAACAGAGAAACACTAATTAATAGCTTGTGTAGCTTAAAGGAAATGTGGGATCTTACTGTTTTCCGGCCGAAAACGAAAGTAAAATGACCCCACACCGCACCTTTACTTTGACAGCAAAAAGTCACTGGTCTAAAATGGCAGAAAACAAAGCCTTACTATTAAAAAGGGTTGTATGATTCGAGATAAAATGCAACGTGGCGCGTTTTATCAGGAGACATTCATTAGGATATCTCCAGAATGTAACATCTCACAGTTCCATTGAGCTGCACAAGTGATTAATTATTTTCCCTCTGTTTTCCAGTCGTTAGTGTTAATCCTGCAAAATAGTTACTTACATACGCTTTTGTTCATTATTGGAAACTTGAATTTAATTTACGTATTAGTCCGGCGAAATAGTAACACATTGACAAGCTAATAGATGCGAATTGTCCTCTCGATTGAGGGGTGTGCATTTTGTGGAATACAGGTACCAGTGTTCTAAAATTAATCAGCAAAAAAAAAACTTTCAGACAGCGAAAGAAATATATTATGTTGTACATAGTCTCCATGCATGCAAAATATCTTGTCATTCTTGCTATCTTGCAGTAAATTCTCACCAAATTACCAACACCGGTCAGGAGCTACAAGAATCGAAAATCACAGCTGTGAACATTATAGTAATACATGCTCCCCAGACATGCGCACTTTTGTAAACCAAAAGGGCGACGCGCGACGCGAATGTCCGTCGCGCGTCGCGCGTCGACTTTTTAAAAGTCGACGTCGCGTTTTGAAAGGCGACGTCGCCCTCTCCGTCGCGCGTCGACTTTTACAATGTTAGGAGATAGAGCAAAAGTCGACGTCGACTTTTGAAACACGACGTCGAGTTTTGGCCTATCTCTTTAACATTATAAAACCCGACGCGCGACGGAGAGGCCGACGTCGCCTTTTAAAACGCGGCGTCGAATTTTTCCGTCGCGCGTCGAGTTTTGATTCTTTAAAAAGACGACGCACGACGCGAAAATTCTACGTCGCGTTTTGAAAGACGACGTCGCCCTCTCCGTCGCGCATCGCGCGTCGACTTTTACAATGCTAAGAGATAGGCCAAAAGGCGACGTCGACTTTTGAAACACGACGTCGAGTTTTGGCCGTCGCGCGACGGAAAGGGCGACGTCGCGTTTCAAAACACGGCGTCGACTTTTCGCGTCGCGCGTCGTGCGTCGACTTTGCAAGTCGACGCGCGAGATCAAATTGGCACAAATAGAACACCATAGAAATTAGCCCTATTATTTCAAAATCGCATCGTGTGACGCTGTCAACGGGGGTATATACCGGTACAAGACTCTTGCGCAATATGAAACAAAATTGGCAAGCACTAGGCCTATCCCACATTTTATTCATAATTTCTCTGTCCCAAACTTCTTCTAGAAGTGAAATTAAGTAACACCCATGGGATTAAGGTAATTAATTATTCAAAATTATTCTATGGTCGTAAATGGGAAATGAAACCATGAGATAGAGACAGATATAGTAAGGTACTTTCATCAATAATCAGTTGGAAATCATGGGTTTTCTCATTTGATTTTGAAAATTACTCCTATTATTTCAAAATCGCATCGGACCACGATGTGAAAATGGAGGATACCCGATATTTGATCAATATAAAATAAAAACTCGGCATGCACTTTTTTTTATCTGTAACCTAAGCTTCGATACATTTAGAAATAAAATGCAGTTATACTCATGAAATTTATGTAGTTAGTTTTGCTAAAGTTATACTATGTTCGTCAATGGGAAATAAAACTGGGTGCTATGACCATCGCTCTGTTCATATTGAAGTGGACCAGTACATGTATGCTCTTTTTAATGAAGGTACACCTTGTCAGAAATGAAGTCCGATAGCCTATGATTATCTGTTGAAGAAAATGACGTATGAATAATTGATTATTCTCGGTAAATATAGTAAATGGGTAAGAAAAAAAAAAAGATAAATAAAACTAAAACGAGAAGTAAAAAAAACAAAAAACATTGGTCTCCCAGGCGGGGAATTGAACCCCGGTCTCCCGCGTGACAGGCGGGGATACTATCCACTATACTACCTAGGATTGCCATGTGTAAGTTCGACTTATTTTTCAGGTCGAAGAAATCCGGAAGACTAGTTTAATTCATTGAAAAAACTATCACAAACTGAAATTACTAATGTCAAAATGACTATTCCCATCATGTAGAATGGTTGTACATGTAGATAAAGGATTTCTATGTTTTATTTAGATATGCAAACCGAAGAAAAAATATCATATATTAACCATATTAAGCTGTTAAAATATATGTATTCTCCTGATAAGGCAGAGCATTAAATGTTATTGAACATTTCAAGCTGAGATAAACAGACATTCTTAATTTATTGTCACCAAATTATGATATTCTCTCGCTATTTTGCTGTTGATATATTTGTCATATTCATAGAATACTCCTGTTAATATTTATTTACATGTATAGTATTTCAAAATATTACAAATTAGTTTACATATATACACAAATGAAATATAATCTCACTGTTCTTCAAAATTGTGGTGCAATGTGAAACGGTAATCTGTATTTGAGTGTATAACTGCACATGCATGATTGAAAGAGCATGTTATAGTGGCTCCTGGATTAAAGAAGGAACCCTGCACTACATAAAATATTTTTGATAGCCCAAACTTGAAGGAAAAATGTTTTTGTGATTCCAAAGGGAACATTTGAGATTGAAATATTTAGTCAAACTCGTCAAATCTGATAGGATTACCAATTACCACTATGTAGAAAACAAAATAGCCTTTCATAACATTTCAGAATGAAAGTAAATTTCATAACATTTCAGAATGAAAGTAAATTTCGCTATTTGATTACTATTGCCTCAGTTCGCCCCGAAAAAAAGTGTTCCAGTCTGCTCCGGGGCAATACATTTTTCCGTTTTGTGGAAAACACAAATACTAGCATCTGAGATAACAAATCGATGCAATTAAATTGTACATTTGTCCATCCTCTATCAATAGTATCAAAACAATAACGAAGTACCGTAGAAAACTTGGTATACAAAACATCATCCGCAGTCCTGAAGCCTTCAAAAACCTTTTTTTCTTTCTCCTTATTTTTTTTACCACTGATAGTTTTTACTTATAATCAAAAAGCAAGGTTTTCAAAACCTCATTTTCTGCTCTCCAAACACCATTTCTGAGGTACGGAAACACTGAGACCAGAGTTTCAAACAGTTGTGTTTTGAAACCCCGCAATGTGTGTTTTAAAACACGCCGTGTTGTTCGAAACACTATATTTAAGACACAGAAACACTGACACAAAGGTTTCAAACAATGGTGTTTTGAACCCCAGAACGCGGATTTCACCGATTCCCAAGTTTGATCTTCTAGAAATGATGTACCGGTTCTGTAATGCTCAAACTATCGTAAGAAATTAACACAACCGGATAATCTTAAACGAAGTGATACCGGTAATTAATTGTTTAATTTACCGTAGTTATTTTCTTGAAATTCCCAATCTAGTCTCTGGGAAGTCAGGTTTTTTCGAAATACCACTTACGGAATTTCGAGATAAGGGACATAAATCTGTGGCATTATTCAAGATGCACCTGAAAGGGATGTCGGGGCCCTATCTGCCCCGTAGGATGGGGACGGTGTGCTAAAGTACCAGATGCAAAATGTTTTAGAGAATCCCCACTATCATCCGAAGATCATTGAGATACGTGTCGTTATAGTTTATTTAACGGCCAAGACTTATCTTTTTCTTGTTGTCCATAGTGATTGATTGCAAACTTTGAACGAACGAATTAAGAAAGACAGTCCAATTTTGTCTGTGATAATTATTATATTATTGTAATGGTTCAAAGGTACCCGGTATGTATTACCAATGTAATTGTATATATCTGTGAATAAATTCTTCATCTTTCAAAAGAAAAAAATATATATATATATTTGTGTTTTCTGTTTGGTTTTCTCGAAATGAGTGCATTTTCAATAACAGGCCTGTATCTAAATCTAGTATTGTACAAAGTATTAATGCCCGGTTAAGGCAAAGAATTTATTTAGAGCACTTTCGGATGGGTGAGCGGGCCTTTAAGAAATGTTGGTGCGTGAATAATGTCTTTGCTAACATTTCAAACAGTAAATTGCATTACCTCTTGTAAATAATAGACAGTCAAATCCATATCTGTGATACTTCTTTTAACCCGGATTGTGACTGATTGTATTGTATATATATCTATGTGTGAATAAATTATTTTCATTTCAAGAGAAAAAATATATATTTGTGAATTTTTGTTTGAGGAAAGAATGATCGGATTTTTTTTTGCGTCAATATATAATATTAGATAGATGCAGGTGCATAGTAGGTTATAATTATTGTACACTCCAAAAAAAATGACAACGCAGAAATCGGCAGACGCTCATTTCTCTGATTGGCGCGAATAAAATCTATTTTATTTTCAGTATTCGACTTGTCATTTATGTAAATAACATAATTAATGTAACATAGAAGGCAGGCGAATATCACATAATATCAATTTTAGTCGGCAGAAAATGGATGTAAATCCGCGGGTAAAAGCTGCTTGACCTTACACACCGTGGTCCCGACAGTAACTCGAGATCTATCCATAGGAGTCACGTGGTCCGCTGTGAATGAACTGCTGGCTGGGGCGGTTTGTCCATCCTAACTTACAATGTCCTTTCAAACAGCATATTTCAATTACATTTTTTACTAAATGATAGGTTTGTAAGAAAGCCGGAAGACAGCTTAATTCATTGGAAAAAAAATATCTCAGATTTTAAATACTAATGTCAGTATATCTGTTGTCATGACATTCATCCATTGATGTTATACCTGTCTGTATTTATTCTACAAATTTCTATCTGCATTAGGCCTATCTGTCATTTTAACGTAATATGTGTTGGTGATAATAGTTCCAGCGTGAGCTAATGTAGGCTTTATCTATCTATGTGACAGTTTCTATTATATATGCTGGATATTATTCCTTCGCGCCAATATTTACTCTGAGGATCAAATCCTCGAACGGAATATCTTGAAGACATCTTCTCCAACGCAGATATCGTGATACTCATAAGTACGGTAGTCAATAGGCTGCACGGGACGGTCTTGGTTTGGCATGGATATGGATTTAGCAATTACACAGTGTTGCTGTTAAGCCCCTAATGAAGAGAGGTGTATTTCCTTAAATAATCAGCTGAAATTACCCCTGTTATTTCAAAAGCGCATCGGGCCGCGCTTTCAAAGGGGTGTATACCGGTATTCGACTTTTGAGCAATATAGAACAAAATCGGCAAGCGCTAGGCCTATTCCACATTTTTGTTTTCATCTTTTCTCTGTCCCAAACTTCTTCTAGAAATGAAATTAAGTAACACCCATAAGATTAAGGTAATTAATTATTCAAAATTATTCTATGGTCGTAAATGGGGAATGAAACCATGAGACATAGAAACAGATATAGTAAGTTACTTTCATCAATAATCAGCTGGAAATCATGGGTTTTCTCATCTGATTTTGGAAATTACTCCTATTATTTCAAAATCGAATCGGACCACGCTGTGAAAATGGAGGATACCCGATATTTGATCAATATAGAATAAAAAATAGACTTGCACTTTTCCTTTATCTCTGTCCTAAGCTTCGATACATTTAGAAATAAAATTCATTTATACCCATGAGATTTATGTAATTAGTTTGGCTAAAATTATACTATGGTCGTAAATGAGAAATAAAACTGGATGCTATGACCATCGTTCTGTTCATATTGAAGTGGACCAGTATACACGTATGCTCTTTTTAATGAAGGTACGCCTTGTCAGAATTTAACTCCGATAGCCTATGGTTATCTGTTGAAGAAAATGACTTATGAATAATTTATTATTGTCGGTAAATATAGTAAATGGGTAAGAAAAAATTGATAAATAAAACTAAAACGAGAAGTAAAAGGAAAACATTGGTCTCCCAGGCGGGGAATTGAACCCCGGTCTCCCGCGTGACAGGCGGGGATACTATCCACTATACTACCTAGGATTGCCATGAGTAAATTTGGCTTATTTTTCAGGTCGATGAAATCTGGAAGACTAGTTTAATTCAATGAAAAATCTATCACAAACTGAAATTACTAATGTCAAAATGACTATTTCCATGATGTAGAATAGTTGTACATGTAGATAAAGGATTTCTATGTTTTGTTTAGATATCCA
The DNA here is from genome assembly GCA_036873755.1 of Hanleya hanleyi. NCBI lineage: Eukaryota > Metazoa > Mollusca > Polyplacophora > Lepidopleurida > Hanleyidae > Hanleya > Hanleya hanleyi. The sequence continues at coordinate 22,266 of JAVTVY010052952.1, read as the reverse complement.
AACCGAAGACAAGATATTATATATTAACCATATTAAGCTGTTAGAATATATGTATTCTCCTGATAAGGCAGAACATTAAATGTTATTAAACATTTCACAGACATAAACAGACATTCTTAATTTATTGTCATCAAGTTTTGACATTGTCTCGCTATTTAGTGTACATGTGTACACAAATGAAATATAATCTTACTGTTCTTCAAAATTGTGGTGAAATGAGATAACTGTAATCTGTATTTGAGTGTATAACCGCACATGCAATGGTTGAAAAAGCATGCTAGTGGCTCCTGTGTTAAAGAAAACACTATATGTAAACCTCCTATAATGTCTTGCACCGTCATGCAAACAATTCTGAAATATCAGCTATACTTTTCTGCAGAATTACATTTAAAAAGTAAAAAAAAAAGGTGTCCAAATTTGGCCCAGGTTTGGTGATCACTGGTATACTCACTGTGGTGCATTAATTAGAACAATAATCAAAATTCAATTTAGATCAATTATATACCGTTATATTTCATATGAGTTTAGAAGATTCAACAGCGATTGCTAACTTAGTTGCTATTTTGGACTACAAAAAATATTTCTCAGAGGCCAAATTTGAAGACAAGATATTTGTGTGATTCTCATTCCAACGGAAGCGTTTGAGTTTGGAATATTTAGTCAAACTCATCAAATCTGATAGTATTACTAATACTACTATCTAGAAAACAAAATAATGCACTTTATAACATTTCAGAATGAAAGTAAATTTCGCCATTTGATTACTATTGTCCTAGTTTGCCCCGAAAAAAAGTGTCCCAGTTCGCCCTGGGTTCATACATTCTTCTGTTTTGTGGTAAACACAAATACATACATCTGAGATAATAAATCGATACAATTAAATTGTACGTTTTCCCATCCTCTATTAAAAGTATCAAAACAATGATAAAGCACCGTAGAAAACTTAGTTGGTATAACAAAATATCATCCACAGTCCTGAAAATTTTACATGAACTGTTTTTGTCCGTAATTTTTTTATCACTGATAGTTTTTACTTATACTCAATATAGGTGTTGTACGGGGATGGTAGCTTTCTGCTGATAATAATTTCATGTGATTCCTGTAATTTGTCTTGTCCCACTGTGGCCCATGTCCCACTGTATCCCAATCTCAAGTCAATATGTCTATATCCAAGACATTTATCCACTGGTGTCATACATGTTCTTATATATATTCTACATATTACTGTCTGCTTTGTGTATCTTTCATTATAATGTGACACGTGTCGGTGATTATATTTTTTTGCAGCGCGAGCTAGTGTTGGCTTTGTGTGGCATTTTTATACTTATATATGCTGGATTCTATTCCATCGCGCTATAGATTTCCCATATTGGCTTTATCTACAGGTATCTATGTGACATTTTTTTAAATTATATATGCTGTAACAATGTTGGCCACCCTATACACTTAAGGTACACAAATTCCGGTCCCCTATAGCAGAAGTTGAAGTTGAACTTCCAAGTAAATATTACAGTTAACTTTTAGAAGTACCTGGTAACTCTGGACAAGTTGCCAAATTTCAAACAACATATTTCTAGTACATTTTTGACTAAATGATAGGTTTGTAAAAAAGCTGGAAGATAGCTTAATTCATTGAATAAAATATCCCAGATTTTAAAAGCTAATGTCAATATGTCTGTTGTCATGACATTCATCCATTGATGTCATACCTGTCTGTATTTATTCTACATATTTCTATCTGCATTACGTCCATGTATATCTGTCATTTTAAAGGTGAAATGCAAAGGTTTTTAGATTCTCATTTCTATATTTTATATTGGCTGAACAATGACAGACCGATATTTCTATCTACTTTGCTTGGTTTATTGTGAAGTAGTTTTCTATTAGAAGCGTTTAACTAGTTTGTACCTGAAGCCCAGCTGAATTCTGATTTGCAAACCGTCATCGCTTATCTTTCCTTGATTGTGACGTCACATCAGACCAGCCTCCCGAAGGCTCAATGTTACAAGTATTGACGTCCAGCCAGGTGGTCTGATGTGACGTCACAAACCAGCGTCAAACAAGGGCAGATAAGCAATGTGGATTTCATTCTAAAACTGGCGGGATTTGAGATACCAATATTGAAGCACTTTTCTAAAGCTACTAGGAAACAAAAAACTTCAAATAAAACCAAACGAAGTAAATAGACTGATAGCTACAACATTAGCTAACCCATGAGGAACATAAAAAGAAAAATATGAAAACCTTTACATTTCACCTTTAACGTTATATGTGTTGGTGATAATAGTTCCAGCGTGAGCTAATGTAGGCTTTATCTATTTTTGTGACATATGTTATTATATATATGCTGGATTTTATTCCTTCGCGCCAATATTTACTCTGAGGATCAAATCCTTGGAGGAAATATCTGGAAGACACCTTCCCCAACGCAGAGGACGATATCTTGCAGATATTGTGATACCGGTACTCAAAGTAGTCAATATTAGGCTGCACAGGACGGTCTTGATTTGACATTGATAAGGATTTAGCAATTTCACAGTGTTGTTGTTAACCCCCTGATGAAGAGAGGGGTACTTTCTTAAATATTCTGCTGAAATTCGTTGATTTTTCACATGATTTTGCAAATTACCCTTATTATTTCAAAATCGCATCGGACCACGCTTTCAAAGGGGGGTATACCGGTACAAGACTCTTGAGCAATATAAAACAAAATTGGCAAGCACTAGGCCTATCCCACATTTTTTATTCATATTTTCTCTGTCCCAAACTTCTTCTAGAAATGAAATTAAGTATAACACCCATGAGATTAAGGTCATTAAATATTCAAAATTATTCTATGGTCGTAAATGGGAAATGAAACCACGAGATAGAGACAGATATAGTAAGGTACTTTCATAAATAATCAGCTGGAAATCATGGGTTTTCTCACTTGATTTTGGAAATTACTCCTATTATTTCAAAATCGCATCGGACCACGATGTGAAAATGAAGGATACCCGATATTTGATCAATATAGGAAAAATTCGGCTTGCACTAAAGGCCTATTCCGCTTCTTCTTTTTTTTTTTACTTTTATTTTTTAACTGTGTCCTAAGCTGCGATACATTTTGAAATAAAATTCAGTTATACCCATGAGATTTATGTAATTAATTTTGCTAAAATTGTACTATGGTCGTAAATGGGAAATAAAACTGGGTGCTATGACCATCGCTCTGTTCATATTGAAGTGGACCAGTACATGTATGCCCTTTTTAATGAAGGTACACTGATATTGATCGCCTTGTCAGAAATGACGTCCGATAACCTATGGTTATCTATTGAAGAAAATGACGCATGAGTAATTTATTTTTCTTTTGAAATAAGAAAATAATTTATTCACAGTAAATAATATACATGCTTGTAAACAAGAAACGCCCAAGCTTAAAATATAAAAATATCACAGGGATGGACTTCAGTGAGGTATTCAAATATGGTAATACATATATATATATATATACATATACATACATTTTAGGTCTTGATAAATGAAGTCATGCATTTACAAGAAGCAAAATACTTTTGAATTTTTTATAGTACAAATGGCGATATTTCTAGACCATATCTTCTTGAACTCTAGTCTATCTAAACGGACAAAATCCACTAATATTCTATCCTTCATACAAAGTTCAACATTTTTGATTATAGACTTAGCATCTCTTTTCTTCTTCTGAAATATTACCTCGTTCCTTGCACACCAAATACAAAATAATATAACATTGGTTATATATACATAAACAATACGTCCGTATGACTAAATGATTACACTCGGTAAATATAGTAAATGGGTAAGAACCAAATTGGATAAATAAAACTGAAACGAGAAGTAAAATAAAAATGTTGGTCTCCCAGGCGGGGAATTGAACCCCGGTCTCCCGCGTGACAGGCGGGGATACTATCCACTATACTACCTAGGATCGCCATGTATAATAGCGGTTTATTTTCCAGGTCAATGAAACCACAAGTCCGTTTACTGTTCCCTGAGGTAGTAGGGGACGCAACTCTTATGTTCACAACCGCCAACCATTCGTGCTCAATCGCCAATCTTCGGTTTGATGTTTATATGGGCTCGTGGGTGATGAACAGACATTTGCATTTGCATAAGGATTTCCGCCAGAATTTAGAGGAAGAGACTATTCCACTAAAAAATTGCTATATATATGGTTGAATATGTCAGGGCCGTAGCCAGGATTTACTCATCAGTTCCACGAAATATTTAACCAAAATGTAATTCCGTAACAAAATTCAAAATTTCGGTTATGTCCTTCCTGGACAATTTTGCCCATGTTGTTGACCAGTCATTATAGCTCTTTCACATTTAATCGAATATACGTGCCTTCCCGGGGACATAACAACAGAATTCATGTGCTTCGGTCTGTCCTCAGAATTTTTTAGACCGAATAAAATCGAAACTTGTAAAATAGGAAAAATCGCAACTTCTTAAAACATGGACCAAAATGTAATTCCGTAACGCAGGTTTGCTTAACCACATTTATCAATTTGAAACTTTACTTGATGGAAATCAGATATAATGTAGTCCAGGCGCTCAGGATTCGAATAAAATCAGGAATTAAATGAGAAACGTTCGAGTTTTGATGGAATATATATGTAACCGACACATCTTCATAAGGAGGTTAATTCACTGTAATTCCGTCACGAGGTATTCGAATGTCACGTGACCAGGTAGAAAACAATTGTATTTCCCTGTTTTTCTCTCATCCTACAGTTCTTAGTAATAGAGTTAGAAAAATGATATTCCAAAACAGATTTTCCCATGGACGAGTAATAACAGGGGTTCAGAAGAAGAGAAAATATGGATACCTTGTAATTCCGTAACGCTGGAATTGATGTACTGAGGGGTGGTTCGCCTTCACCTTAAAAGGGCACATCGGGGGGTTCGCTGTATGGGAAAAGGGGAAAATAGTGGGTTCGCTTTAGTTCAACAAGCTGAACCCTGCTGACATTTAATTTTGTGATATTGGCAATGCAGGGTTCAGCCGTTGAACCGAAATTTCCTATCGCAAATTTTCGCCTCCCGACCTGGGTAACAGCGGGTGGATTTGCGCTCATAAAAAAAGCAATAATACCTACCGCTTTGTGTTCGTTTGGATAGAATACGTATTTGCCTACTTCCCTGGCCATTTATTTTCTCTGTCCAGCTTCTTTCATTCCCATAAACGGCAAAAGAAAAAAATATCATCGCGGACGATCTTCCAAAAACGAAATCCGCCGCCATTTAGAAATGTCACTATGGTGGCACGAGACTAATTTGTAAATTCGGGATTGTAAACAGGAAGGTCGGAAACGGCTCATTCATAAGGCTGTCACATTATCTGCATTTAACTGTAAAATTGTAACTATCGATATCAAGCATAATGGAAGGCACATACTGAGAAAGGTAATTCATGGGATTTTTCATCTCCCTAAGCGACTGGGTCGACTGAGCGGATTCAGTTTTTCCGACTCTTGTAATCCTGAATTTAGAATAACCTCACGTGAGAGACAGTGTTCGAAAATGGCGGCGGATTTCGTGTTTGGAAGATCGTCCGCGATAATATTTTTTTCTTTTGTCGTTTATGGAAATGAAAGGAGCTGGACAGAGAAAATAAATGGCCAGGGAAGTAGGCAAATACGTATTCTATCCAAACGAGCACAAAGCGGTAGGTATTATTGTTTTTTATGAGCGCAAATCCACCCGCTGTTACCCAGGTCGGGAGGCGAAAATTTTGCGATAGGAAATTTCGGTTCAACGGCTGAACCCTGCATTGTCAATATCACAAAATTAAATGTCAGCAGGGTTCAGCTTGTTGAACTAGGTTCGCTTCAGTGTTTGAAAAAGGCATTTATATGAGAAAAATATATAATATTTCCGAAAGGGGGGTTCGCCCGAACCCAGAAAACCCCCTTGGCTACGGGCCTGTATGTAACTCATAGTCTGAAGCTGATAATATTGTTTTATTTTTATTTCTTGTTTTTGGCAGACCAGTGCAGGCGCGGCGGAGCCGGGGGGGTAGATATCAGATGTGTAGAGAACCGTCTGAAATTCCAAAATTGTCCGGGGGAGTACCCCCGTCCCCCCGATCACATCTTCAGAAGCCCCAAGTATTGACCGTGTTTACATTTGAAACACTGAAATATGCGATCGTGTCTCAATTTCTCCACGAAGTTGGTTCTGTCTAATCAACGAACAGCACAATGTCTATCAATAGTTTGTGTTGCATACATATAATTCTTGAATTACTGAACGATCGACGGCATAAAAGTATCTACTCCTTGTAGAAAAAAAAGAAAAAAAATAATTGTGTGAAGATGACTTCCTTGTTGTGTGTATACCAGTATGCCGGAACACTAAACCCTACGGAGCCGTGGAAGGGACATGCGTTTTATTTATATTTTCACCCTTAGGAAAACAGATTTTTTTTCCTTTTTCTTTCAAAACTTGTGAAAAAGAAATTTTATTTATTTTTTCGGCTTGGAAAAGAGAATAATTTTCCTTTCAGTGAAAAAGGAATTTTATTTATATTTTCGGTCTTCGAAAAAAAAAAAAAATCCTTTTTTATTTACGTTAGTGAAAAGGGATTTTTTTTTTTTTCTGGCCGTCAAAATAAAAGTTTTTCTTCTTTTGCATCAACTGAATTATCTCGGGCCCTTAGATAATTGCCCAATGAGAAAGCAGCATAGTGGGCTATGGTACGAGAATCGCAGGCTCTCATTGGTCAATTATCTTGGACCCCGAGATAATATCTAGGGCCCCGAGATAATCAGCCAATGAAAACTTTCCTTTAGTATCGTTTCCTTATAGAATTATCATCCATTTGCGGCGCCATGGATTTATCCAACAGGGAATCGTTGATTCGTTTGTATTTTGACTGTGGATTGATGTACAAAGACATAGTTGATTTAATGGCAGTTCAACACGAAATGGCGGTCGGGTGAATAGGTGAGAATAAAAGCGGTTTTCATTGGTTGATTATCTTGGGGCCCTAGATATTATCTCGGGGTCCAAGATAATTGACCAATGAGAGCCTACCATTTTCGTACCATAGCCCACTATGCTGCTTTCTCATTGGACAATTATCTAAGGGCCCGAGATAACTCAGTTGATGCGAAAGAAGAAAAACTTTTATTTTGACGGCCAGAAAAATAAATAAAATTCCTTTTTCACTGACGTAAATAAAAGGCAATTTTTTTTTTCGAAGACCGAAAATATAAAAAAAAATCCTTTTGCACTGATGAAGAAAAAGGAAAATTATTTTTATTTTCGAAGACCGAAAATATAAATAAAATTCCTTTTTCACTGAAAGGAAAATTATTCTCTTTTCCAAATCCGAAAAAATAAATAAAATATCTTTTTCACAAGTTTTGAGAGAAAAGGGGGAAATATTCTGTTTTCCTGAGAGTGAAAATATAATAATTAATACGGTACCTGCAGGCCCGTCGCTATCCATGATGCGTGTGGTGCGAACGCACCCAGTTTTTTGCCCATATCACGCCGGCCATCGCGTCGAGTATACGAATTCGAGGTGACACTTTACTAGGTAAATAGTAAGTTGTTCGACTTATCGGAATAATAAAATATGATACTGCAAATAATTTCAAATAGCACACGAAACGCTGACTTGATTAGCATGATTGCCCGGTTATTGGATATTTTTTGCGATCAATGTGCTGTCTGCATGCAGGTCGGCCATGCAACCACATTCATGGTCAAGTAAATAACGCTGGATAAACAGGTTAGGGGAATCTCGCTCTCTAAAATGGAAGTAAAAAGGGTCGTTTTCGCTCAATAAATCAGTTCACATAATGAATTCAGTAAAATCCACTTGAGGCGCATACGGACATATCTATCCGCATTAAATGGTAGTAAAAAAGTAAATTGTCATCTATCTAATTTGCATAATAATAGGCCAAACATCCTTCGCGCTGTTTATACAACATTGGCTGGTTCTTCACATGGCAGATTAATTTAACGACATGGAACAATAGATAAATCAATGCGCCTGAAATTTTGATGCATTGGTTAAGGAATCAAAAGTTATTGAGCAAAAAAGACCTTTTTTACCTCCATTTTTGAGAGCGGGATCGCCCTAACCTGATAAAAGATTACATCTTGAGTAAATGGTCATAAAATAAGAACGAAGAAGAAGGAAAAAAAAAGACTACAGTACGGAGAGAGGCTAGAGGCTGGGTTCGTTGTTCGCAGGGTCAGTATTTACACGGGAAATTAAAAAAAAAATTGAAGACTTATTGAACACTTTTTCGGTGATAGATTTAAACTATAATCAAATTATTTGTCCCGCGGTGTTGAGTAAACCTTCATGCAGTCAACCAATCCTAAATATTGTTAGTATGTCACCTGTCATGCTATCGTAAACTCGCTGCTTTCCGTAAATTTTCAATTTTTGGCCGCCACACCGTCTAAAATTAGCATATTGTCTGCCAAACTCAAGTCGCCTTCAGAATGAAGTTTCTCTAGATATTTGTGGGAACATTTTTGGCAAATTTCGTTGAATTTAGTAATATCTGCTATCGGGAAGGAGTATAAAGTGAAGCAAACTTTCTGATGCATTTTTTTTTTTCTTTTTTTTTTCTCACCCATATGTATGACAATGTTTCCAACCCTCTCGAGGGCTGAACGTGCACCAATTCATGAATATGCAGAAATATATCAACTTGATTTTGTAGCTCAAATGTAAATCTTAGTTTGTATTACAAATGTTCTGTGATAGTCTCAGAGAATAACTCCATATTGTGTCTAGGTGTCCAATAATATGAATTGTCCAATAACCGGGCCGTCATTGCATACGGTATTTAAATCCTGAATTTTATTTTGATAAATATTGTTCCTCAAGGACATGAGATTTTTTCATTAAATTTCCTTTCGCTTAAAATACTAATTTGTTTTATTGGTTGATAGATAGATATGTTTGTCAAATACAACAGAAAATGTAATTGGTAATCTCTCAACAGAAACAAAATGAAGAAAACGAGAGTGAAATACAGGGCCTCGCTCATATAATTATCTTAAATATATCTTATCGATCAAATCATGGGTTGAATGAGAATTATCAAGGGAGATAACTTGAACGTAAAAATTATTCACTACGCCATTGTTGCGTTACTTCCCCTGAACTGATCATTTCTGACTTCGGCAGAGGTTGCCGGTCTTGTTGAGTTTTTCATTAATATGATTCCATGAAAATAGTACCGTACGCTAGGTAAACCTCAGTCGTAGCAACAACATACACCGAGACACTCACATATTTGACAAATGAAATTTAGAGCCATAGTATCGAGTCCCCGGAAAGATGAAAGGAATAGGTGCACATAAAAGGACCGAACGTCCGACAGGAAAAAAAAAATGTCCGGCTTCTGTCTTTAACTGAGCAACTTTAATACGAAGGACATATTTTCCTGAAGAGAAGCAAATATATCAGGCTGTAGAATTTAAATGTTGAGGTTGGGCGTTGTTTTCTCAGGGGTATAGTTAGTTTAATATAAATGTACTAAAGAAAAAATCTGGTCGTTTATAAAGGATGACATCTGCTTTATATTATCTTTGCATAACGTGCATATTTTGATGTTGAGGGATCAATAAAAATAGAACCCATACAGTCCGAAGTAAACAAAGCTCGAATTTGACTGACAGATGAAAAAAAAAAACACTCCACTAATTCACTCAGAGGGTGTGGTGGCGGGAAGTGGGGGGGGACTAATACTCGCATCACAATATTACGAATTTCGTAAGCAGATTACATTGCTTTGTCGCTTGTCAGATCATTCAGGTAAAATTCCTGTAATCAGATGACTCTTTCAGGGGTTTTTCCAGAAATAATCTGGCCAAAATATGAGCTTGAATCAATTAGCTGTTCAGGGTTTGTTGCAAGAAAAAAAGGCCTGGGATAGGAGTTATGTTAATTACATTTATTTGATTGGTTAGAGAGTGATGATAATGGTATATACCTATACAAACACAGACGGTACATATTACATGTTCTACTTGTATCACTCATGCACATTTATTTGTAACTTTTTCCTACCGCTCGATGACAGACAGTTGGTTCTGGGCACAGAGGCTCGTTACCGTTGTTAATTGGTTGATTAGGTTGATTACAGGGGGGGATGTCGAGGTATGAAATAAATGTATTCCTTACCTCGACCCCTTCCCCCCCATGTCCAGCTTAATCAACCAATTAATAACGGTAACGAGCCCCTGTGGGTCTGGGATGCACCCTTCCCTCGGTAATAATTGCCGGATAACGCCCATTTCTCTTCTGTACCATTACCCATCTGCGCCAATTACCTAGTCAAATCACATCTCGACAGATTTGCTTGGGACTGTTTGCGCCGGTATACGAGTATCTATACGACATCTAAAAACGCAAAATGTAATTTCTTGAGTAAGAATTTTTTAAAGAAAAATGCTAGAAAATACCCTTCGTCGTGTATATGTATATGGAACATTGGTCTGAGACCTTTCTCTCGCACACACACCCGCCGCTACAGTGTAGTCTCCGTATTGCGTCCATGTAAAAGAGTTTTTTCTTCTTATTAACCATTCTACTTATAGGCCCATAGGAGCTTTTGACACCGGTAATATACTGTTACCGCTAGTCAATTCGTGCCTCCTTTGTATTTCAGAAATTCTATATACAGGTGATTGGTCTCACACCTCAAAATGTCCCCCAGGAACAATTATAACGGCAACCGGACCTATCCGATAGCATTCTTTAAGGCAGATCGTACAACCCAAAGCTAATGCTAATTACATGCGGTAAAGTGACACGAGCGCATGACACGCGACCACCCCAGCAGGTTCTCCACCTCAGGTGAAACCAAGTTCACAGTTTCCTGGCTTATGAGATATTTGATGGTAGATCCCTACGTATATTTTCAATAAATTATTAAAATTTATTCAAACAAAATATAATATAACAAATTCATGTCGATTTTTAAAAATATTTTTCTTGCATTTTATTCCTTTATATTTGACTTTTGATGACATAGAAAGAGAAAATGTTATAGAGGGTTTTTGGTAGGAAACAGTTTTAGTAACACGGATTTTGTTCGACTTGAAATCAGTGGGAATTACTTTATTTGGGTCAATATGAGAGAACGAAAATGGGAAAAATAATGAAAGAACGACTTGGAAAATAAATTAGTGTTTGAATAAATTTGGATACTTTATTGAAAATATATCTACCATCAAATATCCCTCAAGCCCTGCTGTCAACTAAGCCCAGGTGACATTCATGGTTGTTATTTTCAGAGAACGTTTCAGCCTATTGAAATCATCAATTCAGTCAAGAAGCTTGGTTCACCGCTTTATTTCTCGGGATCTTGCCGATTGAAATTTCCAACTGTCAATTTAAATTGGTGGACGATAAATGAACAGCTAGCGCACTGTAGATAAAATACGTAGCCTACCTTTGATCTTTCGGCTCAGACGATATCGGTGCAACGAAATCCGTGATACACTTACTCGGATATCGACACTTAGATTGACTAAAACTCGTTTTATATGCGGATTTCGTAAGATGTTATATCCGTGATAAAAACATCTCTGAATTTTCCGAGATGATATTTTGCCAAGCCGGTGAATAAAATTGAATACAATCTGTCTAAAAACATTTGAAACGCTGGCAATATTGAGTCTGATATGAGGAGAATGTGATGAAATTTCAGACCTTTTACATTCTCCAATTATCAGAGTTTGTAACAGAACTAGGTAACCCAAGGTGGTATATTAGGGAAATTCCATCTAGAGGTAACGCTATGATAAATTCGTGCGAGCTGTTTGCTAGTCTCCTAGATTCCCTATACAATAACGACAAATTTAACATTGATTGGCGTTTGGTTTACATATGCACAACTCTGCCACGTGACATACAAACTATTGCTGCAAACCCTTTGAGCTTTCTTAACTCCGAGTTAATATAGTGGAGCTTTATATCGCGCGCAACGTTGTTTCATCCATCTAGACTACCCGATTGGACGATAGATTTATGTGTAAACTAGTTCAGCTAACACGGGATTTAGGTAGCCCTGGGGCAAGATTTAATATTCGGGTGATATTATATCTCAGTTCATGAGATTTAGTTTGTAACCTGGTAAACTTTCGGTGAAACACCAGCATACACATTAAACATCGGGACTTCTGATGTGCTCTTAAATTTTACATTGATTTTAACTCTACTGTTCTCTAAAAATACTGTTCTCTAGGTATTTCTTTTTGAGTATATGGATATTCTACAATTACTATAGGTGTTCTGGTGTTGAGTGCCATTACAGTTTGAAGGCCAGTGTGACTAAATGGGAAGATTTTGAACACTGTTGTTCTTATTTATTCGAAAACAGCAAAAGAGATTTCCAAAAGTGTTGCGTGTTCTCAAGTGGAACACTTATGCATGTTTGATGTGTACAGTAAGTTCGGCATAATGAGAATGTACATGTATACCTGTTATTGATAAAACTAAACCTTGCCTTTATGATATATGACACCATCTGCACATTCCATCTGGCGATATTTAGTCCTTTTGTTTGATGATTTAAACTAATCAATTAAACTGTTATGGCGTTAATGCAATGGGCAATTGGTTTAATGTCCATAGTACCAGACAAAGCTCGAATTCACCTGTTTCTGGGTGTATGATATCCGACAGTGTTTAATATTGCATCATGGAACCGTTCACTGCTTTGTCGAGAGAGAAATGCAGCGGAAAATGATCAACAATTAAGATCGATTTTATAATGACCACCTTATGGCTGGAGGCATATTTTGGTCATTTCTATGCCATTTTGTCGAAATTATGTTGTGTGAAATGCGTTCCATTCATATCTTGAGAGTCGTAAACTCCCCGCATCCATTTATAATATTCACAGGACATTAAAAAATAAACACTAATTCTTGTATGAAATTATCAAATGAAAATGAGATTCCTGTCCCCTCCCATCCCCCGCCTCTCCTTCCTCGCACACACCCGTTGTCAACCGGGCTCGCTCAACTCACCGATATTTGTTTACCGGTACTGCTGATATTCGTATCGTGTCATTCTGTATTTACTCTTTAATGTCTGTTGGTGGATTTGCCAGGTAACCTAGCTACACGAACACTATTTATTATTCAGCATTATACATACACGTTGATAAGTTGAATAAACTAAACCTGTTGTCATTCTATATTCGTGTTAATAATTTGTGAAAATAAACATGGTGATTCGTTTTGGCGTGTGCATTGTGTTTCATACACGGTACGGTACGGTACGGTACATATCCAAATGAGCACATGGGGAAACTGGCCAGGAAATACGCTCATTTAATCTGCATCGGACCAATGCCATGATCTCCTGCTGGGGATCAAGGATATACATGTACGTAGATCCGACCCAGATTGAATGAGCGTGGTGACTCGGGAATGAGATGGACGGAATCTTGAAGATAATTGTACACGATGGGACGGTATCCTGGCTATATTCTCTTTCCCCATGTACTTGACGCTCAACACAAGTAGGACTGTTGTCAGTGTTGTTGTATTATGTGATAGCAGTCTTGCGAAATTGACAATATCTAACAATTCCGGACAAACAAAAAATACAAGATATAGAGCTGCGCCGGCAAGTGCATTGAGGCAGCGGTTCGTTCAACAAAGGACCCGGTACGTTAAGATTGACAAACCTCCCAAACTGAGGTACGGTTGAAGTGGGAAAATGGGACATTAAGTATGAATGTCTCGATTAGTATAAACTATGCCATTTGGGGACCCATTTGTTGGACTCTTTTTCAAAATATTGGAACCATGTGTGACAATAATTTTAGGTTTGTATACATTGATAGTTTTGTGTTGGGAAAGCCGCGTTTACCTTTCTGCAAACATATGAAGATAATTTATAACCACACTAGACTTACACGCAATAAAGCTGTTTTGGATCGGTAACTGTCCAGCAATTCACGTTTTGTTATCGTTTATCTTCATATAAAAAGAAAACTTTATGGTATACTTTATTGAGTTATAATAACACAGACATGCAGACACTATGACTTTGATGGTATAGATTTAGTTATCCTATATTCCAAGAAAGGGTCATTAACCTTACATTTATGATAATTTGGGCAACTTCAGGTCAAAAATAGTTCAGTTATCTTTGATTAAAAATATTTCCTATAGGTTCAAGATACATGAAAGAGGCTGAATGAACGAACAGCGGTGAATCGCTGTCTCAATGCATCAGGCTGTCGATGCTATTGGCGCACCTCTGGTAAAGAATTAACATTGTGGAAGTCCGAAATGAATCTGCAACTCCATATGTATTATTGGGGATCTACTGATTATATCTATAGCGATGGAATGGCCCGCTACGCGTGCATGTAGGTCACATTGTAATTCATATTCATGAATATCGATCGCCGATTTAATGTTTACAGTTTTGAAAGTACAGGAAGCAGAAATAAACGATAAATGTTTACGTGCGAAAACACATGTACATCTCCTTGCTCGTTTTCTCTGCACTGATCCACCACCAAAAACTCCGCGGCGCTCCCATTTGCGAGAGCTGTCCGATGAGATGAATCGTGACTGTACTCCCAGTGGTTCCTGGGTTAGGAATGGGCGATGTATAGGGGTGCGGGGTGAAGTTATTTGTTTTCTGTTTCAAAGAGCTGATCATTCGATGACACTTTTGTTATAAAAGTTAACACATACATGCTTTGCAGACTGAAATATACAGAAGAATGATACATTGTAGATACACTTGGCACTACTTTGGTAGTTCAAGTGTATCAGTCTACAAACTCATTCCAGATAAATACTTCACGGTAGTATTTTACTTTTATCCACACCTTGGCCAACCAATGTGGATATATGACTAACCCGGCAATGATTTGGACGTTTATATTATTTTGGTACTGCATGTTTTCCCCCGCAATATTTTTCCAACATATTATTATATAGTTTATGATATCAGTTCCATAGTAGAATAGAAAGCATTTATATAGTTTACGATAACTCAATTCAAGGCCAATCACCTATTGGAAAACACAATGTGGATGACGATTGAATACAGGACCATAAGCTCGTTATTATACATACACCTCAGCTTTTTCATGTGCATGTTCCCCATTCCAATTTTGGCAATAATTTAATATCGTCTATATACTTATAACATAGGTAAACACAATGTGGGTGTGGGCAGCCCACCCTCTGGAAAACAGTCCAAAATAGGTCTCTGTGATTCTCCTAACCAAGAACTTCACCGCGACGTATGAATTGTATCTCTACGTTACGTTGTTATCTAGTTACGGGAAAACAAATTTTGGTCACAGCAATCCAATGGATATAGGAGTTTATGCTTGTAGTTGGCGTACTTAATACAGCCTGCGAATACAAATATACCAGGTTCCGTGCATGTTGATAACTTAGGGAAACAAAATATGGAAGTGGCCATCTCCCAACCCCTGATCCAAAATAGGCCCATGTCACTCTTCCAATCAATACCGTATGCATTGTGTATATATATTGTAGCTCTACATTGTGTGGTTGATTATCGAGTGGAAAAACACAGAATGACGGACGGACGGACGGATGAACTGACATTACAACATATTCTTATATATTTTACGGTAATTTACGTGAGTCGCAAATGTCAGCCCCATAGTAGAAACTCTAGTTTTAGGGTAATTCAATTCAAGGTCAACCACCTATTGGAAAACACAGTGTGGGCGACAGTTATCTATTGAATGTGGGAGCTGATGACCGTTTTTTTTATATGTACGGCCTGAGCATACATGTACCTGTGCTTAACTTCAATTTTGGAACTAATATTATATGCTCTATCATATATTACTGGTAACGTAGGAAAATACAATTTGGGTGTGGCCAGACCCACCCCAGGGACCAGGTCTGAAACAGTTCTATGCCATTCCCTGAGCAAGACCTTTAAAATGACATATGAATAGTATCCCTACATCGCGTTGTTATCGAGTTATGAGACAATATCTTTCGGACGATGGCTATCTGCTGAATGTAAGATTTGATGATTGTACTTGGCATTTTCCTCATCTCTCGAACTTTTGTGGGCTTACAATAATAGACTATCTAATTATGAATTATACAATCACACGATCAGAGAAACACTGTCTCTAACCGGATAACTCTGACTGAATAAATGTATTTTATAAATCCCTAAAACAGGTCTACAGCCTGTTATTTTCCACAGACTTCAGTTGATCTCTTTATTTTGGCTGTGACCTTACTCTCCTGTTTTGATCCCTATCTGTCTAAAGTAATACTGTACGACATATACCCCTTTGACTGAAATTGCAGTTTAAGACCGCTTCCCACACGGATTTCGTGGTCCATCAACTCGATGTTTTATTTTAATTCCACGTTACATTTCTCATTTCATTTGTGATATTTACAAGCGCTATATTTTAAAATAAAAAAGATAAATAAATGAATAAATAAGTAAATAAATAAATAAGTAGATAAATAAGAAGGAGAGTCCGTAATGAGATATAAATAGAAGAGAAGAATTGACTATGTACAAATTCGTCGGTCAGTTTTTTGCTTAGGCTATTGGTAAACGTGTTCATTATGTATTGTAGTCGCGTGGGTGATTCCTTTGTCTGTGTACCCCTTCATACACACAAAGCCGTCCAGAAAATACTGGGAGAACCATATGCGGGTTCTTCCAGAAATCTGTGCCTGTAACATTGCTTGGAGTGCGTAACGGAGTACAGAATGGCAGGCTGCGTCCTATATTGCTTGAAAGTCAAAAGGATCATATTCTGCATTAAACAGTCAGCCGTCTCAGGCGTGGCGCGTCTGGATAGTTGATTTTGTCAGTTCAGAACGTCTTTATGGGGAGTTGTCACTCATGGCGCTGTTTAATAATTGTTCTCGTCATCCGTATTCGGTTTCAGGTCTGGTCTTGCCCGTCTGTGGTCTTCGGTGTGCTGTGCCTGTATTACCAAGAATAGAATAGTTTGTAGTTTCATGTTTCCTGTTTTTTGGTGTTATTCTTTGCCATAGTTAGGCACTATCGTGATCTAAGTCACACATGGTCAATAGCAATAATTAATTAGGCATAAATAAATAAATGAATAAGTAACTAAATATTATAAATAAAAATATTATTATAATTAAAGACGATTGTGAATGTTCTGCCCCTGCTAGAAAACCGGACGGTTAATAAGGGTTGGAAATAAGGGAACACAATTTGGTTGGTGCTCATCATTAGGAGCTTTTAATTTGATCAGTGAATTTGTCTGTGTTATCGCTATGGCCTTTTAATCAGTTATTTCTGATCACTGACCTTTATTTCCGTCCCTGTAAAATAATAATTTTGACTCTAAGCGTGCTACATTTATTTAAATTTGGTCTTTGGATTCTTGGTGTAACCATATAATATTAAATAGTAGAATAATAGTCAGTCGATTTGATGTAAGCTAGTAAGGTGGAGTATATGTTATTTATTAGATAAGGTTTAGGATACACATATACCCCCGAAGTGCTGCACTGCCTTTATGACAGCTGTCGTGCATGCCGATTATACACTTATAACATAGGAAAACGCAATATGGGCGTGGCCTTCTCCACACCCACCGGAACCCTGTCCGAAATAGGCCAACGTAACTCTCCTGATAAATACCTATCGAATCGCGTGTATATCTCCACGTTGTGAGATTATCGACTTATAAAACATCACAGCTTTGAAGGTAGAGGTATATTACTGCAATAATTTTCGTTGGAAAATAATTCTAAATGTTCGCTTTATGTTGATGGTTAGAGTCTCTGCAGATTCCAGGGCTTCTCTCAACTGATGTAAACAAAAGAAACCGTTTGTCTTCTAATTATTTTTCTCGGAACAAAATTGAGAACTGCAACTTCGTGACGTTGCTTGGCTTATCACATTGGGGTCATTTCGAGTCTATTTCTTTACCAAGCCCCCACCACCCCCCTCCTTCACCCCCTCCAAATCAGAGATATACATTTTCGTCCATTTTCTTCAAAACCTTTACTTTCTTGTCAATAAAGGTGCGCAAACACTGTTTTATTTGTCATCGAAAAATTAATTACTAACTTATCGTGCAGATTTTTTTGCGAAGAATGTAATTGAAATAATAAAAATTCTGGTAGAGCGTGGCCCAAAGATATAATTTGATAAGTTTCCGTATATATGGACTCAGCGATAACGAAAATATTGAGGGAGGCGTGGGATGGAATCATAAGAGAGCTCACCCATCGATCAGGCCATGCAGATAAGTTTAATGCATTCGCATCAGCCTTCATTATCCAGACATATATTACCCCTCAGCCTATTAGACTGCGGGGTCCTGTCGTCGGCATGTACGTCCGGTCGGTCGTCCGGTTGTCTGGACGTCAACAATTCTTGTGACCGATCTAGAAGCCAAACTGTTGCTTCTAGAGACTCCAAATTTAGTGTACAGGATTGTTGGATGGTCAACCACAAGCCTATTAATTTTGAGTAAATTTTGTGATGAATTTTGCGGTTTCCAAGGCAACGTCACGGAAAATTTCCATATGACGATGTGAACGCGATAAAAGCCTAACCGTTGGTGATAGAGATTTCATATTTGCTATGTACTATTGATGGATAGTCGCCCACAAGACTGCCAAATTTGGGTACATTGTGATGATTTTTGTGGTTTCCATGGCAACGTCACAGAAAATGTCAGTTTGACGATGTGAACGTGATATACTGTAAGCCAAACCGTTCCAGCTAGAGACTTCAAATTTGGTGTGCAGGATTTTTGGATGCTCAACCACAAGCCCATTGGATATTTTGTGTTATTACCAGCATTTAATGTGCCCGGGAAATCGAGTGCTACGCCAATGAGACTATGCTTTAATATATGTTTGAGGGCATAACCTAAACCCTGTTTCACTGATGTTTAGATGTTCTTTGACAACACTGTGAATGTTATCTGCCCCAGTCATAATTATCATATTGTATTACGCAACTAAGTATTTCTGTCAGTAGGCATATTTTTTCTCCAACTGATATCCAAAGTGTACGAGTTTCCATCTGAAGCATACTAGCATAACGGCCATTTGCTTGTATGTGTGGCCTACATGTACACCACTGTCTGCTAACCCTGGACACATGTTTAAAGGTAAAATACATGCACCTGTACTGCTCGGGCTCAGATGTTGATGCTGTCTGGGATCTACATGTAGCTCTGTCCAGCCAAACAATTTGTATTTTCTCTTCACCCACAAGAGATTAGGCCCAAAATGGAATAATTTGGATGTAATTATATAATTCTACATTTTACACTTGAGAGTCTCCATAGAGACCAACAATGAATATCAATCTCGAAAATGTCACATGCTCGGACAGGCTGCTTAGTCTATGTCAAACTGCCCACAGTGATGTAGACGACATATCTTGGTGTAATCACTGCCTGTAGTTATTGCCGTTGACCTTTGTGACCGGGCAGAGACTCTGTTCCCATATCCCATTGGTAAATTTGCAATCATATCGCTCCTCTGATCATATAGAATCAATAATCATCAGCAGATATTCTTTCCTTCTCCGCTTCAGATGCACTGCATAATATCTTTGATCACGCATGTCTCTCAAACTCGCTCTCCCAGAGCACGCGTGAAAGTTTCTAGGATCCAATCACCCCCGAAAATTTCCGAGTCCGCGCCGTAGTTCCAACAGTTTACTATCGTTCGCGTGTCTGCTGTTGTCTTATAGGATCACAGATTATTTTAACAGTTATTACACCCAAATAGATTGCTATGCGAACCAAGCCATGAACACACATAACGAAATTTGAGAGTTACGTATTCAATATGTCGTCTCTAGTGATAAGGTCGCACGGGCCGAAGGCTGGTCACCTCCAAACATTGAACAGTTACCAACAGCTGGGGTGATAAGCCAGCGATATACAGCCGGTGAGCCGGTTGAGTCCCTGTCACAAAACCATGGACTACTTTCAGAGTTTCTACTGAGGTGAAGCACATTTGGAGAATAACATTGATGTATCCCATAATCCACACCCCAACTACAGATCTTAGGACAACCATTGATCAGATTTTCATCAAATTCAAACTCACAGATATACAATATGGCGTTCATGAAACGTATTATTCATATCACAAGGTTGTTTGGATTGTCATCCACCCATCCTCATCCTCGGAATCTGCTTGATCACAGATGGGAAGAGACATACAATGAACAGGTACACAGGTATTCATACAGTTTTTGCTGAAAAAAACTCTATATTACTAGGCTAGACAATGAAAATCGGAAGACTTTTTATTATTGTTCAGACTATTATTAGAGTCCAAAGCCAGAATGGCGTGAAGCTTTTTGCTTTTGTTCAGAATATTTTTGTTCTTCCGCCATATTTTTCGCACGCGATATGTCAAATTATTTATTATAGTCCTCCTATGCATCCAACATCCCACACTGAATTTATCGTATTTTAATCTTTTACAAGCCACTGCTAAAGCATTTGCATTCAACCAAATCTTTCAGGCTTTTACATATGCATTTTTCATTCATAGTGTACCAATATATACTGACTAAAACTGATTGGCTGAGGGGATGTTGCACCTTTAGGTGAAGCCTCATGTATTGGATTATTATATAGCATTACTAAATTGGATAGAACGTGGATAGAACGACGAGAAACTGTTCTCCATCACTCCGCGGCTGATCGTAAAGAGGAAAATGCAATATTTCCACTAAGTGTCTATTGAATATAGCAGTACATGTAAATATAGAATGGGTCTAATTTAGACGCATTGATTCGGAGAGAACCGTAATTATATACCTATAGAATGGTTCTCGGTAGATCTATATCGGATTTTCTCATTCAACACAGCGGTTAATCGGTTTCTATGACTAGGCAAGGTAATTATGAGAGTTAAGGGTCAATTACGAGTAATTCCAGGTATTCAGCGGCTCAGGTACGACCAGGAGTTCCCGTCGATCTACCCACATGCTGGTACGGCTCGATAAAACGGAAGTGGTGCGAAAATATTAACTTTCCAATGAACTGCCTCGCCATTAATTTGCTTAATCCTCGAGTTCCGTTAAGCTGTGTCCATTTTCATAAGTTAACTTGGATTTGGTTTTCGGCAACCAGAGTATGGGATAATGCATTCACAGCGGAAATATCAATCGAAGAACATGCAGGCGTCATGATGTCCACATAGACTGTAGGACTCTGTTAAATCAAGGTATTAACAGACAGTGTCAGCGAACTCTTCCACCTGTCTCCCCTTCAGTGATTGGTCATTCGACCCCGCCATTTTAAACCAAGACGAGCATTCTCATTGAATCACTATTTATAAGAGCCACCTCAATCTCCATACACATCCACGTGACTGTCTCATTTGACCCATGACATAGCGCGGCCTCGTTTTCGAGTTCAAAATCTGCCGTCTGACTGGGCAAATGTTGTTGTTGATGCATCAGCCAGACATTGGCCCTCCGTAGAAGGGTCCAATACTATAGGCTAGATGTCCACACAGAAAACTATGGGATTTTTTCATGAATATATAGACGAAATAGGGGAATAGTTTTCTTGAATTATAGGAATTTATAGGAACAATTGAGACAGCTGACAACGTAATACACATAACAAAACACTAAGAGTCAACAAGAATACTCTCTAAAATCTACTGTGTACAATTGTGCACATTCACATAAAATTGTGTACCACTGGCACAAATTTTTGTATAGCTCATACATAGTATGTGAATCACTGGTACACAATTTTATGTGGATGTGCATTTTTAGCCCACCATCACCAGATGGTGGGCTGTTCAAATCACTTTTCGTCCGTCGTCCGTCCGTCAGTCAGTCAGTCAGTCCGTAAACAATTCTTGTTACCGCGATATCTCAGGAGCTACTGCATGGATCTTTTTCAAATTTGGTACACAGGTTCCACTTGGGGTCTAGTTGTGCAAGAAACCTTTTCTGGTCCGATTCGAAAATCCAATATGGCCACCAGGCAGCCATCTTGGATTTCCCCATGAAACCTTGTTACCGCGATTTCTCAGGAACTACTGCATGGATCTTTTTTCAAATTTGGTACACAGGTTCCCCTTGGGTCTAGTTGTACAAGAAACCTTTTCTGGTCCGATTCGAAAATCCAATACTGGCCACCAGGCATTCATGTTGGATTTTCCCATGGCCTTGTTACTGATTTCTCGGGAACTTCTGCATGGATCTTTTTCAAATTTGGTACACGG